>JAHRHJ020003531.1:0-149845 GCA_019776745.2 Taxus chinensis
TTTTCTTATTAATTTATTTTTTTTATGTTGGAAGATTTTTTATTTAATAATTTAAGTTAAATTTTGAAAAAATGAAATATTTTGTAAGGTATTTTAAAGTTTTAACAGTAACTTTTCTCCATTTTTTAATTCAATTGTTTTCTATAAGTTTTTTAGTTTTATTCTTGAAGTATTAAGATATTATAAATAAGTGTAATTTTATCTACTTTTAGGATTGTCATTTGATACTTTTCAATTTATTATGTCTTAGCATTTATAAAATTATTTTTAGTATTTTCCTTTAAGATTTACAAGTATGATTATAATTTAAATTTGAACAGATTTTGGTTGATTCATTGATTTTATGATCAAGACCTTTATGTGTATCATTTTAGATATTAAAGTTTTTAATTTTAGGTATTTTTTCCAAGATTCATATTATTTGAGTGTTATATATCTTTTATTTTGTTTTATATTGTTTAAAATTCATTATTGTATAATTAGGTGTTTTCATTTTTGAAGTTTTTTAATGCTATAATTTTTTGTTCAATGTTTTTATGCGTAAGTGTTGTGCTTTCCAAGTCTTTTTCTCACTATTAAGATTTTATGTTTCAAAATCTTAAGGTTTTCTATATTTTTATGTTGTTTTACTTTTCATTTTGAGATTTTTTATTTAAAAGTTATAGATTTTTATGTTAATATTACAAGTATTAAATTTCCATTTTAGACATGTAATATAATTTTACTTTTTATTTTAGACATGTAATATAATGTTATTTTTCATTTTTATGTTTATTGATAATTTGGAAATATAAAGTTTTTAAAATCAAACATTTATTTATAACTTATTATTGGGATTTTAAAAGTTAAGTGATTACATTCAAGTTTGGGGTTTGTAAATTACAAATTATGAACTTTAAATTCCTAAAAATTCTCATAATTCAATATTTAAATATTTTAACTTTAGATTTTCTCTATTTTTAAGATTCTAATATTTAAACTAACAGTTCTTATTTCACGTTCATTTAATTTTATAATATAAAATATTCTTTACTTTTTCAAATTCAAGTGTTCTGTTTTTTCCATTTTATGTTTCTTAAATTTATGTATGAAACTTTTAAACAAATAGATTATATTATGACAATTCTCATTTCAATTTTTTTTGGATCCGATATTTTTATTCAAATTAAATACTCTATTTTGTTCTAAGTTTTACATTTAATGATTGGTAATCACTTTTATTCAAATTAATTACTGTGAAATTTCCTTATATTCTTTCTTCATAATTATGATTGTACTAAACTATTATACATTCAAAATTATAAATTATAAATATCAATGTAAATACAATCTATTAATAAGAAAAATCTATGTAAATTACTCAAATTTCAAATAACATTCATAGAACTATAATTACCATTAGAATGATTGATCGACAAATTATTATAGTGCATTTAAATTTTCTACGTAAACATTAGATATTTTTATAATCATTTTATTATAATTTTCAAAGAATTATATGTTGATTACTAAAAGGATAAAAAATATACAATTGATACGGTTTGTCGTAGTAATAGTTTTATAATTACTTATATTAAATTTTAATTAACTACTTTTGATATAATGATAGTTTTATAATCTTTCACATTAAACATTAACTAAATAGTCGTTTTCTTAAGTAAAATATTTATATTAGATATATTTTAACTGACTTGTAGTCAATGGCAACCTTTCAACTTGTATGTCATACTTTTCTTCCTTTACTCGAAATTATTGAACTAATTTTTTCACAAATGTTTAATTGGTTCAAAAAGTTGAGACACCCTTTATTAACTGCGGTCTAACAAATGGGTCCCCATCCCATGTAGAAATCAAATATTAACTGACTTGTATTCAATGGAAGCCTTTCAACTTATCCGTCATACTATTCTTCCTTTACTCGAAATTATTAAACTAATTTTTTCGCATACATTTAATTGGTTCAAAAATTTGAGACATCCTTTATTAACTGTGTTCCAGCAAATAGCTCCCCGTGGGCATCGGCCTCCACTGCCACCGTGGCCTCCTCCCAACCACCCGGCCTGCAGATTTGACCAGCGTCTTGTCTGTCCTTGCGTGAGGTCTGAGCGGAGTCACATTTTTCTTCGACATGATCTGTTCTTGATTCTCTTTGAATGCGAGTAGGTGGAGTGTGGATGCGTTTTCTTCCTTGGACCGCGTGTGGTGGTTGGGGGGTGTCTTTCCTGGTTGCGTGGGCATTTTTGCTTCCTCCTGGCACATTTTTTTTCTCTGCCTAGGTTGCTGCGTGAGCCTGGTTTGACGTGGGTGTGGATGAAGCTACAAGATAGTGTAGCAGGCGTGTTACCTCCCTTCTCTTGGGTGCTGCGAGGAGTGTTCTGGTTGCACGTGACCACAGTCGTGATCAGTTGTTGCAAAATCTTGCAGCTGTAGCAGAAGCCGTTTTGAGCGCTTCCAACGAGCAGGTTGTCCACTAGGTTGTTATCTGTTCAGTTCGACTGCATCCTCAAATTCGGGATTCTCCTTCAAGATATTTTGTATCAAATCGATTAAGTGACAGTAAGAGCATTACCAGGAGATCCATGGCTTTGCATTACGTAATGGTTTTGAGTCAAATGCTACCGTGCAGAATGCGCCTTCCATAATGCAATCTGGCAGTTTTGAAAGCGTCACAGTGGTTCCATTTGTGGCACAGTGGTTTCGCTAGTAGCAACAGTGGTTCTGTATGTGTCACGGCTTTTGCTTATATGACATGGCAGTTTTCTCTTGCTGTCCATGGTAGTTTCACCTGTTCCGAACAGAACTCATTAACGGCCAAATCTCGGTGTCGCTTCTCATTCTAGGTAATTGGGATCCTTTGGTCTTAGAGGGGACATCACCAGAAATGCATAAGAGAAGCCAATGGCTACGCAATTGGAAGGCAAGAGTGAGAGGAGAAATAAGGAGTGCAGGAGTTGGAGAATGCGTGAGAGGATCGCAATGAGTAATCAGTTGTTCATAGCTAATGCCTAGTCTATGCTCTTTATAATCTTTCAATAGCAGTAACAGAGAGAGTGAGATGCAATGCTCCTTAGAGCTCTTTCTATTGGCCCCACTGCTGAAGGAAGAAGAGGAAGCTGTGAATTGCCACTCCCAGCAGGTTTTCCCCACACAAGTTAAAAATCATCTTTGGTCTGCAGGGGGCACCTCCTGTTAATGCTACCAAGGGGATTCCTTATGTAGCTGGACAGAGAAATGTTGCAGCTCGTGCCAAGCACTTTGTGGGTGACAACAGTTGGGGCGAGGACTTTAGACAGGGATTTCCCTACAAACATTATTTTTGGGTAATGGAAAATCTTCAGGGGAGTGTCTTTGTACAGTAGAAAGGCGTTGGGGTCTGATTTTTGTGCCCTTGATCTATGCTGGAGACATCTCTGTTGAAATTATCACACTTTCAAGCTACAGCTGCAATGTTTGCACCGAGAGTTTGATGTTGTCCCCAAATCTGATGAAGGAAAAGGTTGTGTATCAATTACGGTAGATGCCTTTCAGAGCCAGGAGCGATGTAATCATTATGTCTTGTGTCTGAGCTTCAAACCATGGTCGGTGTGTAGCTTTCTAGCGCAAGTGCTCTCGGACTGAGTGGTAAGCAGTTCGACTCTCACCCCCCCAAAGCAGCTGCTTTGAAGCAATCTAGTGTTTGGACAGCCACCTATTGCATCCTTCTAGTCGTGCCTTCAAAAGGGAATCCTGGTGTGGTATATTGCAAGAAAAGACCAGTGAAGCAGAGGATAAAGCGGAGGGCGTGTGGCTGTAGCAGTCCTTGCTGGATGCGTTAAAACAGGCAAGATAGACTAACCATATACATAATATGCTAGTATCTAATAAACCTCTTGAAATGAAACTTTCTCCTTCTAGAAATTGGTTTAAATCTGTGATTATGTGGTTTTGTGTTCAATATATGGTTAACAGTTTGTTACTTCTGGATTGCCTCTGTTGGTTGTTCTTGTTGACGTGATCAAACCCATTTATATATATATAAAACAAACAAAGGTTCCCAGTGTATGCTTTGATTGATCATATGAAAAATATACCTATATATATATATATATATATATATATATATATATATATATAATTTTAAAGTTACTTCCTTCTGCAAAAATGTCGTTGTTTCTTTTGTGAACCTGGGTATGTAATCGCCCCTAGAACGTTGCAGCGTTGACTAGTATTGGTTTCCTGTTATGTTGTTGCCCTAGAGGAAAACATACAGTTAAATTATTATTATATTTCTTTTTTATGATAAGCGTGATTATGCACTTCGTGTATTGTGCAAAGTATTAGGGCTTTTGAAAATTAGAAGTTCAATTTATATGCTTGTTAAGAAGGAAGTTTTGGGCCGAAAATATGTCCTGGGTTGATAGAAGGGCATAAATTATTGATAGAACCCCATTTTGATTCTACTCTTTCGATGAGTAAAATTTGATAAAATTAATGACCTTTATGGTGTTAAGATATGGTATGTTGATGATTCCTTGTGTGATCGATTTAATCATGTATAGACATAATGCCTTGATGGAGTAAGGTAATACCTTTCACGGTTCGTGAAAGTTAAGGTTTTCATCAACTGCTTAAGGTAACATGAAGTCCCTTAATTTAGTCAAACTTGTCTTGTACTTCCTTCCTGATGAGTGACCTTTCATTGCAAATTTAGAATGATTGTGATGGAAGGTCGTGAATATATTTTGTTGTCAAAAAGGGAAAAGAAGCTCTGGAATAGTTTGTTTATGTGTCGAGTGTAATAATTGTAATTACATCGTTATAGAAGTTAGTTATTGGAGGATATCTATCTTCAATGGTATATTGTGTGTTTAATCTCTGCATAGGTTACTATAAACTTAGTGTTGAGATGTAAATTAAGGAGAGTTGAGAGACCTTTTCCTTTGTTTACATCGTTTATGATATTAGGAAGTGAGTTGACGTCGGAAAATATCAACCAAGTCTAGATTCATGGCTATGTTCCTCTAGAACGGGAGGGTTATAAATATAAGGTATTATGAAAATTGCAAGGATGTGTTTAGAATGCTAGATTGCCTACTCAACTTGGGTATTAATGAGGCTTGTCGCTATTCCGGCCCTGGTTATGTTCAGTAGGTAAGCGGTTAGGCAATACCTATTCCGGACATTCTTACCGTCCTTTCCACTCATCCTTATTAGCTATGAGGTCACTTATTACCTAAGATATAATGGTTGCGGGTTTGAATATAAGATTTTTCATCCTTTAAACCTTTTTGATTACATGATGGAACTTTGTTTTTACCCTCGTAGTTCGTTTATAGCCTATTTGGCCTATGGCCCTACGGAACGATCCCAAAACTATATTCCTTTTGGCAGCTAAGATCGGATCTGGTTTGTATCTTTTGACTTCACCTTGAGAATGTGGATTGATGGGTTACACTTTAGATTTCAATCACGTAATCTACGGGATTATATGATTGAAATCCTAATACTCTCAACTCTTGTGTCTAATCATTTAAATTTCATAGTCTTGCATATTTGGTTGTCAAACTTTTGTAGTTTTAGAGGTATTTTCATAACTAAAACTTATGGGTTTCTTCTTAGTTGATATGTTGAAAATTATATCTTGTTTCAAAAGGTTGTTAGAGGCTAGAACTTTGATCCATTTCCTGAATTAGAATGTTTCCTTTCATGATTTTGTTAGCTAGTAGCTTATTGTTGCTATGTATAGTCTTATCTTGCTCAGTTCTCGCGAACTGACTCAGGTTATTAATTGTTGCAGATGGCTTACGTGGTTAGATGATGGAAAGACTTGTAGATTATTGCATCAATCTTGGTTATGATGTTCCTTTGTACGAATGTGTATTATGTTATAAAATTTGGAAAGGGCCTTTGGACATTTTAGAAGAAGGGTCAGTGCCTAGTAAATGTAATGTAGAGTATTGTTGTGGTATCTGTTGAAACTTTGGCTTGTTTGGTCATCATGTGAAAGATGAAATTTGATTACCGCTTGGTTATGGGATATTCTAGTGAACTTTAACCCTTAGTATAGTAGCGGGGCATGTCCCATGTTATTACTCTCTTGCTCCCTAGTCATGGTTCAATAGAGATGATATGTCCCTTTGATTTGTACATCATGTTGGAATGAATTGATATAACCTTGTTTTGTTTTCGCAAACGAGTACTGTTAAACTTTGCTCTTGAGTTAAAATGTTGAGTTGTAAATCCTCCTAAGGCATAGTAGTGATGAGTTTGTAAACACTATAAAGTGAACTGGATATTCCTTATAAAAGTTAAACGAAAATTTATGTTTATGAGCATATTAATGTAGATGTGATCCACTTGAAACCTTTGAGACCTGGAACAATCAAGAGGAATCTATCTTTTGTAACAAAATATGATTACTTGTTTTTCCCCCGAGCTAAACTAATAAACACTATTTGTTTTGGTGAAACCCTAAATGGTCTCATGGTGAAATCAATGGTTAAATTTTAGAAGATGATAGGGTTTAATAAGTAGGAGTGAAAGTGATTAATAAAACCTTAAATATCTCTTTATCGTTTGAAATGTTCCCCTTTGTCAAACTTAATTAAGTAAAGTCTAGATGGAACATTTAACCAATCTCGGTAAACCCTTAACTTCAATGAAAGATTGATAGTAAACAATGTGACCCTGAAGCTAAATTCTGTTGACCTGTTCTGTTAACCCTTGCCTTGATTCATGGTGATATTTCTTAAGCAAGGTCAAGTTCGATCCTTAAACAAGAAGGCTTTTGTTATGAACCCTAAGCGGTACTTCCCACTCAATCGGAGCTTATGCCTTCACCTGAGCATTAGAGGTGTGGAACATGTGTTAGTGACTTGAGCAAGATTAATTAACCTTGTAAGAAATGGAAAATGTTCTAAAATCAAATGAATAAGAAAGATTTGGACATAAAATTTGATGATCCTAGTTTGGAAAGTTTGGCCTTAAGCTATTTAGTCAATAGTCGAAAATAAAGAAATTCTCCCTTGTGAAAAGAATTGTGTGAATCATTACATGAAATTTTATAAGAACGTAAGTTAAGAATTAAGAGACACTTTAGTAAACAAGAAAATCTAACAAGAAATTCCTCATGGGTTGCCCTAGCTGTGAGTGTGTCATGTGGATTGGACTTCCATGTTGTCTTGTCAAAAGAAGAGTACATTGTCCTTGATAGGTGTGAACGTTTCCGTGTTGACCTTGTGGTCTCCCCCATAACAAGTGGTTCCTAGTGTTGGTTGTAACCTTGTGACGACATGTTGTGTCGTGTTGAGTCAAAGCAAGTCAAAAAAAAAAAAAAAGTTATCCTGTATTTCACTGTGTTGTCCTTGTGTTGGTATTTTTGGTGTGTTACACTTTGGTATCAGAGCGTAGGTTCATGCTCTCGAACCTATGGGCCGGATTGGTGTTGTATGGTGATGTTGCATGGTGGTGGTGGTGTTACATGATGATACTGATGATGATGATGATGTTGCATGATGATGATTTATATTGGAAGAGTAATGTGCTTTAAGCGTGATGTGATTATTGTCGTAATTGTGATATTGTGAACGCACGTGATGTGTATGTCACTCAGTGCGTATTTGTCATCATGTTGATGTGTTGGGGATGAGAGTATTCTCTCTCCTTCTTGTGGATTCTATGAAGAGTTCACGTGTGAATTACTGTTTGTGGCGTGTGAAAAGAATTATAATGTGGATGACATAGTGTTGGAACATTGTGACATATTGTGATATGTAAGTGTATCAATGTGTTGTATGACTAGATTGATGTTAAAAGAAATGAGTTGTATCATGATGTTTTTACCATGTTTTGAAGAAATGTGTGTACTACCTTGTTATGAAGCAATTATTGTTATGTTGTGATGTTATTATGTTCATCGTATATATGAGTTGTGTAATATGTAATGCTTCATGTCGTGAATTAGGGTCATACGGTGAGTGTATGAACCCTATCGTATTGTGATTGCACTTTGGGTGCAGAATGTGGTAAAGTGATGTATTGCGCCCTGTGAATGTATGATTGTGATCTACCCCGTATACCTACCATACGTGAGACGTTATGGTAGCTATGTGTGTACCACCATGGTGTTAGTAATGTAGTTATATGTTATGTTGTGAACCTTACACTAACCGATCCTGAGGGAAATCGGTAGAAGTGTATGTTGAGAGTGAGGAATGGTGTACCATGGGTCAATAACTCGAGTCAAAACTCGGTTTAGTAGATTACATGTGATTCTTTCCTCTCTCCCTATGTGGTTGTATGTATGCAACCTTAGTGTATCTATGACTATGTTTAGCCTTGTCGAAGGGTGGCGGGATGATTCAGATGGAGGTGATGACAGTTGTATTATTGATATGTATTTTACGAGCTGAGGCTCGATGTTCCGAGTGCCAGCAACTCGTTGAGTACCCCTTTGGTGGCTAGATAAGGCCACACAGTTATCGTAATGTGACATTATTATAAGTTGATTTTATTCGTAAATTGAGCTTTTACTTTATTTTGCAAGGACCAGCATCTTTTCTTGATTGCAATGCTTTACAATTTTGGGCATTTCCTTGGTTTGTGGCACTAACATGGGGATTTCGATACTAACTTTGGCTATTTGGCCATTTATTTTAGCTTGATTTGGGGTCTTCTTTTAAATTTGGAATTTTTACCGCCTTGCCCAAGGCTTGTACTTTGCCACTTGGCACTTTGACTGGATTGTTGTGCTGGTTCTAATGTCGTGATGTGTGGAATAGGGTCATGGGATGCACCATGGATTGGTTGGACCTATGGACCCACTTCGTTGTATGGGGGTACGCCCCAAGGGGTACATATAACTAGCGGGTTGTTGAACCACGCGTTATTATGTCACTTGGGTTAGGAGTGTCCAAACTCTATGTGTCTTGGACCATAGGGACAACCGGCCTCCTTGAGGGAGGCATAAGAGTTTGAGGGAGGCATAAAGTTTGAGGGAGGCTTGAGGGAGGCATAAGAGTTTGAGGGAGGCATAAGAGACTTGAGGGAGGCATAAGAGTTTGAGGGAGGCATAAGAGACTTGAGGGAGGCATAAGAGTTTGAGGGAGGCTTATGATATTTGTCTGTATGGTTGATGTTTCAGGATATATGTTGAGTTATTGTGATGTTTGGTAGTGGTCTTTTGATGTATGTGTTACTCATGTCAGATGGATATGTGTTGTGATGTTGTGGACATGTCATTGATTCCCTTGTGAACACTATGTACCTGTAGCATGGTTTGTTGTCATGTGAGTTTTTCATTGATGTAAATTGAGGAAATGTCTGGTGGATTGTAGTACTGTTTTGTTTGAGTATTTGGTATGTCAGTCATTGATGTGTGATGAGTACTATGTTATGTGGACTGTGCCTATTCTATTCCGTATTTGTGTAACCTTTTGTGGTGTAATACAATCTTGAAGTATATACTTGTGTGCTTGTGAATCTATAGTGTCTTGTGAACCTGATAGGGCGTTGTGGTAGCAATTCATGTTGGGCACCCACAATAAGGAATAAATCAAATCTCTCCAATGATGAAATTTTAAAAGAAACTTAAACTAGGAATAATGTTAATGGAAAGAGACTAATGAAATAACAAACAAGAAAGAACTGCCAATCTTCACAGAACATTGAAAGTTAAAATTTCTACCAAATGTTCCTAAGGCTACCTTGTGGCCGTGCTTTAATCAGCTAAATTTTAAACCATAGGGTGTAATGTCTCCTCTACCTGTCCTTGGTTGCAAATCATTTCCTTTCCTATGTGTAATGTCGCATCGAGGACGATGCTTTCTTAAGGGGAGGAGAATGTAATGCCTGTCCATGAAATTTTACTCCATTGGGCAGGGGCCTTTTCCCACTGCACTTTCTTGGCTCCAAAATTAAATAAAATAAACATGACTCAATCTGCTTTCACAACCTACTGATTTCCGAATTTGTCACCTCATTTTGTGTTGGCGTGCTTCTCAGTGGGGAATCATTAATGGTGAGACAAGTCGGTATGTGAGTCCATGATTCCTGCGGGGGTTCGATCCAGCTTGGTTCTACAAATCTTCTATCTGAATTCAGTTATTTCCTGGAAGATAGAATTCACTGCTAATGATCTAGACTTCACAGACGTGTTGATTTTGAATTTTCTGGTAACCAAAGGAATGTAGAATGGACCTACACGTGGAATGGTAATGCATATTTCAATATTGAAAAACCAGTTGGCTTGAGGGAAGGAGTTGCAAACATTACCATCTTCCATGGTTCTCACTTTATTTTTTGAGGAACCTTCATTCTGAATGTACTAGCTGAGCATAAATATGGTTTCCCTGGAATTGCTAGAGAGATGGAAAAGTTTGAAACTGTAAAATCTTGCCCATTCTGTACACCAAAGTTGGGAATAAAAAAGCCTGTAGGATTTTTTTCAACACAACATGAAGGCTTTATTTATGTGACTCTTCCTTTTAGGTCAGGTTTTGAAATGTGCTTGAACCCTGATTTTCTTGGTTTCTTGTTTTAATTGTTTTATGGGTGATTTTTCACTATAATACTTGGTTTCTCCTTAGAATGGCAGCTTCCATGGGTCATTTACTTCCATGTCTGAGCCTAAATTTAGTTGCAATAGACTTGCTGGTTACGCAGGAGACCACGATGCCTAAAGCTTCTTTCCTTGAGCTTATGATTCTATGTTGAAATTGATCCTGGAAGTGCTGTTTGTGAGGTGTTTACTCATGGAAGATGCTTCCAAATACAGGGTTGATCTACAGTAAGTTTATTTTTAAGAAAATTAAGTGGCCTCCTTGTGAGAGTTAAGTTGCTAACAGCTGATTTAGAAGGCGAGCCCAAGCACCATTGGTGTTACTTGATCATTCTGATTCAGTTTCTGCTAAACCCCTAGCTGCACTGCATTACATTCAAAGTTCCTCAAGTAGTGGTTTTTCCATGTTCTATTGTCACGTTCAAAGAGGTGATTTCTTGCAGCTTTGGAACCCATTTCAGAATGGATGATCTTACAAGCTTCCACGTAGATCTGTTGAGCATCCTTGACCATGAGCATTTATTTGTTCTCGAGTAGCGATGCTTCTGCATCCACCCTTCAGTGGATTGTAATTTAAGCACTTAAGTTTTTTTCTCCGCCATCAAATCTTGATCAAGTTTTGCAGAGTGAAGTCCTTTTTGTGTGCATGATTTCCTAGTGTATCAAAAATGGGTGCAAATTACTGGTATAGTTTTGCATTTTCTGCCTAACCAGGGAGATATGGTGGTTATTGAGAAAATTTACAATTTTAGCAAAGTATTACTCCTTCCTTTTCAATGGGAAAGTACTTCTTGTTCTTGTTGGATCCTCCAGCAACAGTGGCAACAACCTACAATTAAGCCCAAGGTTTGCTGCTGCATTGAATATTGCATAGATCCTAGTGAACTGGTTCAGCCTTATTGAGGATGCTAAGTAAAATAGGGACTGTTCATTTTGACTTGGAGTCTTACCAAGGAGAAAGTGTCAGGAGATTCTTCCTTTTTGGTTTTCAAAGCCATCTTCTTTTGCTTACCTCTCAAACTAGGGCTGCTCCTTGCATCGGCCTATGGAGAGTGAGTGGAAGATTACCAGGAGATCGATGAAGGATAGAGGAATTAAAAAGAAACTTGGATGCTAGTTGGAGAAAGGCAATAAAATGGTGCATGCTTTTGTGTAGGTGGCAGATCACACCCACGGGCACAGGAGATCTATGCAATGTTGGAGAAAATGTCTTGGGAGATGAAGGTAGCAGGATATTTTTCAGATCCAGAGCATGTACTGAGTTTTGTTATCTCCAAATCAACTGTTATGTGCAGTGAGAGTATTACCAGCAGACCTGATGAAATTTATTACAAGATTCTCTATTGAGATCTTACTTGTTTTTGATGTAACTCATGGAAGAGATCCCATAGAGCGTGGATCTGTTTCATATCAGAATATTCATGAAACACATTTTGCTTTGCAATATATGAGCTGCTTCAACGAGAAGTGCTTTTACCAATGTTGGCAGGCATAAAGGGTCTCTGTTGGAATTTCACACCTTGCAAGCTACAGCTGAAATGTTTTGCTGCACAAGCAACACACTTGATATTTTGTGGCAGCTTCTTCACAGGTGAAAATACATTTGGTTTGCTTTCTCGGGGAGGTCATGGGTTTTGACAACGAGAGTATCATAAATATACAATCACTCCCTGGAGAATATTTCTGTCCAGTTGGTAGGCAGCGTGTTTACCCTAATGAGGCTGTGCAAACCCAATGTACACATCCTTTCTGCAAGCCTTGCCTAACTTATGTGCTGAGTACTACTAGGGCCTGCCCTTATGACGGGTATTTGCAAGTTACTGATACAGATTCGAAGGCAGTGCAAGAGGCAAATCTGGTATTGGCTGATGCTATAGGCCGTGTGACAGTTCATTGCCTGCACCACAAGAGCGGCTGCACTTGGCAAGGGCCTCTTTCAGAGAGTATAGCTCATGGTAATGGTTACCAGTATGGTTCATCCGCTGTTGTATGTAATAGATGTGGCACCCAGTTTGTTCACCGACAAGGACAAGAGCATGGTCGTTAACAGAGTTTGGACCTTCAGCAGGCTGAGGAAGAGAAGTTGCGCTGGTTGGGTTGCTGTTGCAGGCCCTGTCCATCTTGTTATCGACTACGGGAGCTTAATCAGGCATGATATTCTCTATACCATTAATTCTTATGTTGTTATTTAATTGAATCATTAAATAACTCTACTCTTCATATAAATGTCTCGTGTGATGGTATGCTGTTTGGTTTCCACTTCCCTTGCTCATTTGTATTTTTTTTTGGCGTTAGAAATGATTGCGCTGGTTGAAGCCTTTATATTGTTTTCTGGGTTTTAATAAATATTAGTTGGGTGAACTTTGTTCTTAAGTCTAATAAAACAAAAGAGGTGGGGGTCCTGTAATGAACACCCCCTAGTTCCTTATGTTGGTCTCACGATTTGAATGTTTTATCAAACATTGTTGTTGGACTCAACCTTATAGTTCCTGTTTTGTTCTTATTCTTGTTTCGGTTCGAGATCTGTAGTTCTGGGTTATGTCAGGTATTTGCGAATTAGGGATTGAGTACTGCGAGTGCATTGTGTATAGGTGAATGATGCTTTTCCTGTCTCTATTCTTTTCTTTTAGTTGTTTTAGTTTCTAGTAACCCTTCCCAGTTGGCTTGGTGTGTGCTTAGCTTGACTGATTATCGAATTGAGCCAAGTTGATATTACTCTCAACTAGGTTAGTTGCTTTTGTTATTTTTTTTTGAATCGCTCGAAGAAATACTTTTATTCTTCGAGTGTCATGGTTGATCTTCATAATTTGATATCAATTCATGTTCACCGTTTGGAGATTGTCGTCTTTGGAATCACCTTCTCTCCCTTGGTGACTGTTGTATGTTTTGAGGAATGTAGCTGATCCTATGGAATGTCTTCTTTAGACGTTACTCACATTTCTTTTGGATAGCTTAAAATGTCAGAGGAAATACTCTTTTTCGTACCTTGATTTTGTTTCACACATGTTGGAGGATACGAGATCTACTTGATCATTAGTGAGGAAGTTTTCAAATCTTAAAATTGGGATGTTGTTTTTATGCGTAAGAAATTACTCTACGTTTTGCTCCGTAAAGATGCTTAAATTTCATTCTCCTGTGACTTAGAGGTTGGTGTGTTTGGAAACTCATTGGTTGACTGGTTTTTGTGATGATCGTTGTGATACGACCTCCTTGCTGTCATTGTAGTAGAATGGTTATGTGTTGACCAGAAAGGTTTAAGTCAACTTGTTGTTGACGACAGATCCTTTGGAAGCTATGTATCCTGTGTTGTGTTCTTGTGAATGATTGAGTAACCCTCCTGTAAGATTTATAATGGTTATGTTTGGTCTTGCCAAGTTTGTCCTTTTTCTTAAGACATTCTCTTGATTAGAAGAAAGTTTAATAGAAGGATTGTTAGGATAGGATGTAACCCATACGAGGTCATTTGTGCGTTTCATCCCTTTTCTTTCCAATTTATTTATTCTGTACTGACATAAAATTAACTGTTATAGGCACATCATCTTAATATTAATAAGTCATGTTGGTTTAGATATTCTCATGTCGATTGATTGTTTGGGATCTTCCAGTGGCATAGTGAATCCTTGGCTTGGTGAACTAACTTAAACAAATAGGGACAGATCACGTTTGAAATTAATTCTCTTCCTGTAATTGTTTTTGTTTCGAAATGTTATCTTGTTAAAATGACGGTCATTATTGTGATATGGGTGAAATTCACTATGATGTTTATTAACTGTTCCTATGAGAAAATGATAATTAAATAGAGTTAGTGCCATCCCTTTTATTTAGACATTTTATGCTTTTGGACAGCTTTTTAATTGCTCTTGTTTAGACTCTTGGATTATTGTTTTCTTCTTCAACGGTGCTTTTCTTCCTTGAAACAGTTAGATAACAACATATTGTCTTAATGTTATAGCTTTTATCGTGCTTAGTTCTTGCGAACTGACATGTGCTAACAAATGTGCAGGAGGATTACCTGAGTAGAAAAGAAAAAAAAAAAGAGAGAGAAAAAGAAACACGTGTAGAAAGTGGATTCCAGCCTTCTTAGGAACTGCTGTTGTACGAATGTTTTTCTTTTGCTTTAACATTGGTATGGAAATTGTGGAGACTATATAGAAGGCATTGTGTTATAATTTTGTATTGTTCTCATGTAGGTTGTTGTTATCGTTTGAAAGTCAATTTGAGAAATATTATTGTCAATAAGATTAAATGAACTTGTTTTGACATGCGTATCCTTTGTTGAATTTTCACTTTTCAGAATATGATTTATCCTTGAATTGTCAAACCTAATTCTAATTATCCAAACTTGAATCATCTTGCATCGCTCTAGTTACCTTGGTCTTGTGTCGTTTGGTAGAGGACTATGTTTTTGAACCTAGCAAAAAGAAAACAAGAGAAACAAATATACCTTGTGATCCCGCGTAAACAAATCAACAATCTCTTATTGTGGTGAGTCCTTAGAACGGTCTTAAGGTGAAATCAATGATTAAATTCTTGGAAGATAATAAGATTATAATAAATAGAAGGAACTTGCCTAAGAAACTCTTCGATCTATCTTACCCGTTGAAAATGTAAACAGTATACTTATGTCTATCTCTTCAAGTGAAGCCCAAGTGAAACCTTTAATTTTTCTGATTAGACTCTTGACCCCAATGAAATCTTATTAACAACTAATAAGATCTTAATGATGAATCCAAGAGTTAGACAGTCATGTACTGGAATAAAATAAAATAAAATAAAATTGACCGCTTGAAAAGGTAAAACATATATGTTCAAAAGCACAACGTCGAAAACAGATTGATAAAGTTAAGAGCCTTGAGAAATTAACTGCCTCCTCACAAATGAATAAGTTAATCAAGTAAATGAAGTAACCTCTTGCTATCCAATAATTGGTTTACACTGTATATTAACATTAACAAGGTAGGGGAAAATTCTTCAAAGGAGACATGAACTTTCAGATTCTCCTATCATGATTCTCTCTGGGAAAAGTAAAGAATGTAAAAGCACTTACAGCTAAAACATGATTCTAAAGAAACCTTCTGTGGGAAAACCTTGTTGTAAAATTGCATACTTTAGATGAACCATTGTGTCCTAAGTGTGTGCCTCATGTTTATCTGTAACCAATGTGGGTCCGTGTTGTGGAAAGCATGTCTTTAGTTGATTGTATTCCCTAGAGAACTTGTGTAGTGTCGTATTATCTTCAAGTAAGTCAAAAAAAAAAAAAAAGTTATCCTGTATTTCACTGTGTTGTCCTTGTGTTGGTATCTCAGTAGATGCATGCTTAAGAGTAGTGGATTATCTAATGTTTTTTGGGCTGAAGTAGTCTCCAGTGCAACATATATACAAAATAGGTTGCCAACTGTTGCATTGCATAAGAATATGCCTTATGCGGCATGGCATGGAAGCAAGCCAAGTGTCAATGATTTAATAATTTTTGGTTGCATAGCATATGCACATATACCATATGAAAAAAGAAAGAAACTAGATGACAAAAGCAAGAAGTGTATAATGGTTGGATACAGTTTGAATTCGAAGGGATATCGAATTTATGATCCTATAACACATGAGATTCTAGTAAGAAAAGATGTCATTTTTGACGAAAATACAGTTTTGCACAAATTAGCAGAGATGGAAAATGCTAAGGATTAAGAAACAAGGCCTTATGATCTTGGATCTGATGAATAATTTGGGAATGAGAGTTCCACTACAACAAACATGGCCTTTTGCAACAATTTTTCAACAAATTTTTTGTGGTTACATGGTATTCCAAAAATAAAAATCCTACTACAACAAACATGGCCCCTTTTGCAAAATTATTTCAACAAATTTTTTGTGGTTAATTGGAATTATAGTTAATCCACATTTTGATATATTATTGTAGTTTTTGCACAATGCATTATACCATTGCTAGTCCACATTTCTTAGTTTTTGTAACATTTCTACAATTCTTGTAATTGTCAGTTTTCCACAATCTTCACAAAAATGTTGTTTTTCTATATATTACATCTTTGTAGCAATTCCACAATTTATAGTTTTGTAATTCTCATTAATGTTATATTGTGGCAATTTCAACAATTTATTTCTACAATTGTCTTTACCACATTAAAATTGTAGTTGGAAGCTACAATTTGATTGCCACATTAATTAATTGTGGAATTATCATTTTCAAAAATATAGAAATATTACTATTAAAAACCAATTTGACATTCATTTAGATAATTCTTTATATGGATTGTGTACATTTGGAAGACACAAATATAATTTTATTATTAAATATGAATATTTTTCTGAAAAAACAAATAGCTTAATATTAAATATGAATATTTTTCTGAAAAAATTATTATTTTTTATTATTAAATATTAGTAAAATAGGCTGATGGGGTGGGAGTGGTGCGGTCAAGTCACATGGTTGTGTGCTTACCCACCCGGTTTCAAATCCCTCCGAGGCACGATCCTCTTCGGAGGTGGTTTCACCGCTAGAGGTGGCATCTCTACTCGTGCTGACACTGGTGGCTGCTCCTCTTGTTGTCGATGCTAGTGGCTCCTTCTTCTCTCATTACTGACGCTGGTGGCTGCTCTGCTCACTGTTGCTGCTCCTCTCGCTGCTGACACTTGTGGCTGCTCTGCTTGCTGCTGATCCTTGTGGCTGCTCCTCTCGCTACCGACGCTGGTGGATATTCTAATAGTTGTCCCACTCGCTGCGGTCGTTGTCAATGGTCGCTGCATCTTCACTTCGGTTTCATGGTTGCTTCAATTGGGTTCCTAATAGTGGTCCCCTTCGTTGTAACCAGGTTTTGGATCCTCTAAAACAATCCTCAAGTGTACAAGGATTTGGGTCCTTTCAAACACCCTCAATTTACCCTCTATCGAAAAAAAAATATTAGTAAAATAAAAGATATCATTAAAAAAATTTCTCTTGTAAATATAATAAGCTATTTTATTCAAATATATATAATTAAATTTATAAATCTTTTTATAACTTCCAATTTTAAATAAATAACTATTGTAATTAAAAAATAGTTTTAAGGATCTATTTTTTGAAACTTGTAGTTTTTTAAAAAGTATTTATTATATATATCTTGCATGCATATAACAAATACATCATTAAATTCATAAATATTTAGAAAGCTAATTTCATTTAAATTATATAAATTATAAATACTAGTTTTCAGTGAAAATTGTGGATTGTGGGAGTGAAGTTTTTTCCTAGTGGTTCTGGTTTGGTAAGATTTTTTTTCCATTTTCTAAATTTTGGTTTATTAATATTTATAGTGAATTGTCATTATGTAGATCCTTTAATTTATTTAGATTCCTTCATTTATGCATAAATGCAAATGTATAATTGTAGTATATCATTTGAAAAACTTTATGACTGCATTTCTATATAATTTTATATGAAATGGATAAAAGATTAATATAAATTCGTTAGGCTTATTTCTCACAATAATTTTAAAAATTTAATTTTATAAAAATCAATTGTATGACTGATTAACAAAATGCTTTGATCTGAATAATATTAGAGCCTAATACTGGTAATAGACACATAAATAATACAGTACAGAATTAAAAAGGAGTTAGCTGGAATTATTATCATTATATATCTCGTGGCCTTACACATGGTAATGCAATTTAAAAAGTTCCTTCAAATAGTTCACAATATTTTTCATGCATAGTATAAATGATGAATCACCTTGAATGCACCGGAATTGCATCTATTGTGTCAATTGGATGGGGCATACATCGCAATTAGTATCATCTCATTCAGATTATACTGCATTTTCTCCGTCCATCCTAACAACAATGCACCAAGATATATGTTTTAGTCGCTCAAAAGCCCAAGCCAAGATAGATCACAAGAAAACTCATCTGCTTGGCCAATGATATGGAAATCTATGGTGAAAGCGTGCAAGCTGCAGTACCGATGGCTATCAGGTAGATAGATCAGCTATTATTGCTTTCAAAATATTAAAAAATGCATGTGTTTTGCTAAGATTTTGTGATTATAACAAAGTTGCGGCGTGAAATCCGTTAATGGGGTAAGAGTCTTTAATTGCTCACCATTAGATTTAATTTCATCAGGCGGCTAAGATTTATTTCACTCTGATCTGTGTAGTATGGATTCCACCAGTGCAGGTCATGAATATCCCGCCTTATTCTCAACATACAAGTCTCCAAAAACTTTCTACAACACTTATATCACACACGGCTCATTACAATCAAATATAAATCATGGTTCATTTTAAGAGATCTCTTGGAAATCGGAGGTGGAGAATACTTGGCGAATATCCCCGGAACTGGTTTCGGGGGAAGGCGAATTTTTTGGGGGTTAAATGAAAAAATTTCGCCTGATTGTCAAGTTAGAGAGTAGGAAATTGTCAAACTCTAATGTCAACTTGTTAGCAGTATTGATTCCATTTCTTACATTGACGTGCGTCAACATGACTTGGTGACGCGCGTCAACAAGTCTTATTGACATGCGTCAACAAGACTTGTTAATGTGCATCAACAAGACTTGTTGACACATGGATAGTGACTGTGTAATTTAAGCAGCTTGTTGGGTTTTTTGAATAACAAGTTTTAATGAATCTTGATATGGAAACAGTTAGATTTTCTTAAAGTGGTACTTTAATGGAGGGGTTAGGTATTGGAATGCAACATGCTTCCCTCCCCGTTTCACAATTGAATGATAAAGAGATTTTTTTCAAACGGCCAAAGATACGTCCTAATTGAAATGGTAAGGGATGAAGATAAAATGAAAATTGGTTGGAAGGAGGCAAGTTGCAAGTTGATTATGGGTGCAGATTATAGCGCTTTGGCTTCTTTTGAAAAAAGAGATGGGGTACTTGGTGAAGCTTCATGGATGGCAGCGACATTAGCCTTCCTCATAACACTATTTGGAGTGGTGGTACCACATAAGATGCCACGATTCCTATTTGGTTTCATAGTAATTTTGACTAGATTGAGTTACATGGCATTTGTTGCCATGAAATTTACTTATAAGTAATTAATACTCACCGAGTCTGCTAAATAAAGTATCTTGATAGGGTTATGCGTGTTCATAACTTCATAGCCTTAGGTATTAGGAATACATGAAACGGAACATAACAGCGCTCCCCTGATATCCAAATTAATTATGGGGTTATGTGAGTTGATTGGAATGCATGTTTTTGTATTTATGTTTTTGATAGTTGTATGTTTGCTAACAGTTATATTCATGAATTTACACAGCAATTTATCGTTTTTGTTTTGCGTTCTAAATTTGTTAAAAATAAATTGTTGTGTACGAGTACATAGTTGTCAACAAGGATTTTTGATGCGCGTGGGAAGAGCGGGCTTCTTCATTTGTGTTTGCAATGTTTTTCACCATGCAGTCTCTCTCGCTTAAAAAAAGGGGTGAAAATTTAGTTCTAAAAAATTGGTTAAATTCGCCTTTCACTAAAACCGGTTTCCGGGGATATTCGCCAGGTATTTTCCACCTCCAATTTTCTATGGGTGTCTTAAAATGAACCCTGCTTTAATTTCATGTGTGATATTTTTTCTGCATATTAGTTTTTACTATTGCGATTATGTTTGGAATTTCTCTGCATATTTTATCCCTTATTTCCTAACATTTCAAACCTTCACCATCCACATGTCACATGCAGATGGGCCTCCTTAATATGTATCAACGACATATATGGTCATTTTCAGTTATCACATATTTAATAAAACAGTGATGTGAATCTTGAGAAAATAAATAACATTTATGTAAATTTTTCGTCCTCATCTTTCTCGTTATGGAGAGGAAAGAACTGATGGAAAGTATAAGTCTAACACTGAAATGTCTATGTCATCTGTAACATGTATGAAATATAAAAACATAAAAAGCACATCAAATTCAAATACAATCACAATATATCCACAAATCAAACACAAACATGTGTTAAATATACACCTTCCCTTGAAGGAACTTTTGTAAGTCCAATGGTGAGATTTACTTTGGGAGAAGTTGTTTTCGACTCGGTGCTCTTTTCCCTAGATTTTCCAAGATAAAATTGAGGACTTGTGCTTCCTAATGTTTTTCATCTGACATGGGCCCTTTACTTCTTTTATTAGCATGCACTCCACTCGTCCTAGCAATCCCATAACTATCCCAGGTTGAAATACTCTACACATTGAAATTTTAGAAGACTAACGTGTAGAGTATAAAAAACCTATAAAAGTTGGCATTTAACAACCTTAGATTTACAAATTACAATGACAATTATCATGTAACAAGAGACTTATAAACTTTACTATGGCAACAAGAGGTGCCATAACAAATGGGACATTGTTTAAATATCATCTCAACATGGAGCAACCATACAAATCATGGAGCAACCATACACATTTAGTTGTTTATACTAAGCTCCTGGGATTCATCCTCATCAACATTGGTACTTGCAAATTATTTTGAGTTTACATGTTTTGGCTTTTATTCATTCATTTTTAGTTCAACTTAACTATAAAATATTTTAATATAATTCTTTACCTTTTTTATTGTTTATTATTTAACTTATTATGATTAATATACATTCTCTTCTAGAAACCTTTTAGATTAACAACAACATTGATGATAAAAAGTGGCAATTCAAACTATTCTTTCTTGCATTAATACACATAATTTTTTTAGATAAACAGTATCTAAATCTTACCTAATAAAAAATATGAGCATAGTCTTCCTAACTAAAGTATTTAAGTCCAAGGGTCAAATCCAAAGATGAGAATTATCTTGATTCTCAATTATCAATTTATCACATAGGGTAATGCTTTATAACACAAGAACAACTTGTGTTATAGTTAGGACTGTAGGAGTATCTTGGAATTTCCTTCAAGACTATTAACATTAACAAATTTAATAAACTGGTAATTTAAAGAAGTAGACAAATGTGGTTAATAAAAACACAAAGAATGATTTCAATCTGACCTATCTTGAGAATGGATGAGAAAAATAATCTACACTATTTTGGAATTAATATACAGTGTCATATATTAGTCTTGTAAAACCTTGATCTTATTGACTAAATGCACTAGTTTATGCATATATACTAAGGGTAGGGAAAACACTTGAACCCCCAAAGATGAGTATTGAATAGAAGGGTATCATCAAGTTATTACTAGTGTTAGATCTACATCCATGGTGGGTTGTTGTTTTTGTTGTGGTCCTTGTGTTGTTATTGCTACCGTTGCAGGAAACTTACACTTTCAAAATTTGCAAAGAAGGCCTCAGATCCTAGGATGTAATTACTATTTCTTTTCAGGTTCACAACTCAATAGTCACAAGTTGGTAGGCCAAAACATTCATTACCCAATGCCTATTCCTTTATCATTATTTTGTAATAAATTTTTTAATGATATGCTACTTTCTCAAGAATAAGAATGCACTTATTCATATGACACAATGGGCTCAAGATAAATCTAGACTCAATCTAGTTCAAATTTTACTAATTTGTAAATTCCTATCATTGTTTCCCAACATATGGTCTCATTTCTGTTACACAACATATGATGATATGATTGACTATTCCATGAGGTATGAAGGTGGGCACAAGTGTAATTTGAAGGATTGGATGTTTATGCCTGGAAGAAGATAACAATAATTGGATCATTGAGCTTTACACATCAGCTACATTAACCATATTTTTTTATTCCCTTGGCCCTGAGCCCTGGAACATTCACAACTTTAACTCCAATACAAGTATCATACATGAAAAGTAACCACTTGCAAAGAGGATTAAGTTAGCAAATATGGAACTGGGTTGTATGAACTAGATATTTTTGGATGTCAATGATCAGTTGCTAGTTGGTGATAAAGGGTGTGGGAGTTGGGGCTCAAGAGGCTATGAAAATGTTGTATGCATTATGCAATAGACAACAAATAGTATCTTATGATAATTGTTGTGTTTTCAATGAAATCATAGACAATTATTTTGGTTCTAACTTTTGGGATGGTCCATGTAGTGCCCACTTCCCTTTGACATCCTTTCGATACTAATCATGAAACTACTGATTATATTATGGACATGATTATGGATTGTATTATAGTATGAGGTTAGATGTTAGATCAGGGATTATTGTTGACTGGATTCATTATGATGCATGATAATTATTAGAGACATTTTATATGTTAATGATGATATACTGTTTGACATGGTTATATAATGGATGTTGTTTAGACATGTGATATTTGGATATTTTGAGTAGACCTAGAAATGAAAATTATTGGATGATGATATAATTGTTGATAAAACTGTAAGTGATATGGTTAGATTGCTTGGATGTTGTTGTGATTCATATCTGGATGATTTTGGAAAAATTATATTTATATTATTTTCGATGTTCTGATATGGCCACGAGGATGAAGGAGGTATTTGTGTTTTACAGGTTAAAATATCACAACAAACATCGGGGGATTGGAAACCAACCACATTGGAATTCTATATGAATTCAACAAGGTAACCTTGGCAACTAGTATTTGTTGTGTGTGTGTCTGTTTGTGTTAGGGATTCCCATGGGGGGGATTACCTTTGAATGTGACCAAGGGGTTATGTGTATTTTATTAATGTGTTCCTTTTTATTAATTTTGCATGTGTTTATTTTGTGATGCATTTACCCCTTTCATTATTTATTAAATGTTGTATTAATTTGTGAGTAATCATATTGTTAAAATAAATTAATTAATAAAATATGTCATAAGAAAGTAATTATATGAAGTTGTTGGCTCTTGTATTAAATGTTGTAAGAATGTGTAAGTGTAAGTAATGTGTAAGTTAACTTTTGAGTGTGAAACACTCCACCTTCTTGGAAATTCGAATTTGTCCTTGGAGGCTGATTTTGGAGGCTTGTGGGACAAGTTAAACTTGTCCCATACCTCTTAAATTTATTTACCAACCATGCCTATGGTTGGAGAGTTGAATTTAGACCTTCTTTATGCTTTTTGACATGACTAATTGTAAGTTTTAATTGCATTCTTCTTACATTTTATTAAATTTAGTCCTTATGGGGTGTGGGATTTTTGAGTGTGTAAGTAAATTGTCATATTATTCACCCACCTATTTATTGTGCATTGGAGAATGAATTTGACTTTTGCGTTAGAGTTGAGGATGTGTGATGTGGCATCCTACATGGATCCACCTCATCCTCTTCTCTTCCCTCTTCTATAAAATTGGAACTCCTTGCTTTGTTTTGGGTTGTTGAACTTTTGGAATTCTTCCTTGGGGTGAAATTTTGTTTTAATTGGAGCTCTTGCCTTGGAAGGATTTTTTGGGAAGATTTTTGCATGCTTGTTGCTTGGCTGTTTTGGATTGACTTGCATTGGGATAAGTTTGCTATTTTGGAACTTAGAACAACTCCATCATGGAGAGGTAAGAGCTTGGCTCTTGAAATACTCCTTTTCTTTATGAATGTACATGTTATTGTGTGAATGTTTTAGCATGTTTGTGGGTTGTTTGGGTAGATGGCCTAGGAATGGTGTAGGAGAAGACTATGGGGTTTATTTTGTGGGAGGTATAAGTGTGTTTTAGGGAGGTATAAGGGTTGGAGGGAGTTGGGATTTGGGTTCCACCTTTACAAAGAAATAGCTTGCATTTATTTACTTTATGGGGTGCCATAAGAGGTTGGGGGGCATAAGGAAATGTGAGGAATAAGGGGTACTTGGGGAGGCATAAGGAATGTCAGGGTTTTGATATATGTTATAGTTTGGTGGTTTGTAATTCAGAGGTGGTGATACCCATTTCCCCTTTTTGGGAGGCATAAGCAGCATCCCCCATAGTTTCTTACTCCTTTGGCTTGCTTGATGAATCCTTAGTATTGTTTGTCATTTTTTAATGTAGTTGCAAACTACATTTTGTTTTGGACTGTGTTTTATTGTGAAAATGTTACTTGTATGTTTTGTGGAAGCCTGTTGTTGCCATTAGTTGAAATCACATTTTTATTGCATTGTGGTTGGGGCTCGGGGCCAATGAAGAAGGATGGCTTCTCCTTTCATTGGATGTCTTGGTTAGGTGGAGAGCGTTTCCTTTCCCCTTCCTTTGTTGTGATCAAAATTGGAAGAATGAGCAGAATGTATGTCGTTGTTCTGGAGCTGAGAGGAAAAGACAGTTTGACAGTCCCTTGTGAAATGAAATCTCATTGTAACCTTTCCCACTTGAAGTGGATGATCTGTATATTATTTGTAAATGGAAACTTTGTAATATGAAAGTTGTAAATTCGAAATCTGAAAGATATATATACTCTATTCTGTTCATTTGAAAGAAATGTGAAAGAATTGATATTGTTATGTAAATTTTGGAAATCAATAAAAGATTGCACTACCTTTGTCAGTTTATTTGTTTATTGTTGTATTGAAATTGATCATGAAATTGTGAAATTTGAAATCTATGTTTGGAAAATTGAAATGAGGAATACGTATGAAAGGAATTATATATGTAACTCTGTTCTTTTGAAATACGTAAAAATTGGAAATTAGAATTTGCATTTTACATGCTATTAAATGGTTTGTTTGAACTGAAACTAAATGTATTAGAATAGAATAAAGTGAATTTTCCATACTTGGGAAGATGAAAAATGATAAACAGTTTGATCCTGAATAGAAATTGACCTCTGTTTTGATTTTTTAAAACTGGAAAATACTTCCTCTCAAAATGCTGTTAGTTCGAACCGCAAACAATAAATAACATTGAAACTGAAATTAAAATCTAACATGTCATGATATAAATGAACTCAATTGGACTAAAACACTTAAGAAAAATCCTTCAAACATTGCAAAATTGGGCCCAAACCTTTCATAGTATTTTTACTGTCTGAATTTGTAAAAATTTGAATTGGAAATCAATCGAGAAAAATTACCTTCCAATACATCCTAAAATTCTTCTAGAACAATCCTCCATGTTCTATTTGACATGTTGAAAGGAGAAAGAATGAAAAATTGAACAAAAAATAACAAGTTAAAATTTACCAGTTTGCTTTTAAAAGCCTGCAAGGACATTTTCTTAAAATTAACCACTTAAGCTTTATCAAAATCAAAAATTAATGATTCGTTTATGTAAAGAGGACTTCGAGAGATTTCCAGAAAGTCCTTGTTTTCCCAAAACCGAGCTCTCTATCAAAAGTTATGGCCTTCTGAAGTTTTCTTCACTTGGTGTCAAAATTTGGGAAAAAATTCCTTGGCGGGCCCGCAGCCCAAATTTTTCCCTTGGGTGGCTTAGGAAATTTTTTTGGGAAAATTTTCAGAAGTTTATCTCACCGCCCTGCTAGCCCACAGCCAATCAGAGGCTACCATGTGGCACCATGAGGTGTCAGTGGTGGGACGGATCCCTTTTTAACTTAGCACTTTTAGAAAAATATTGGGAAAATTTTCTAAGTTTTCCCCTGCCAGCCCGCAACCAATCAAGTGATGCCACATGGCGTCACGAGGCATCGAACGGGAGGAACGCGGTTCCATTTTTTCCTTCACATCTTTTAAAATGTTTTTGGAATTTTTTCCAAGTTTTCTCTACCTCCCGGACCCGTGGCCAAATCAGAGGCTGCCACGTGGCATCGTGAGGTGTCAGCGGAGGCCCGTGGTCTCTGTACCCTCTTAGCCTTTCGGGGCTTGTGTAAAGCCAATTTTCTCGCTACCAACCCACCTTCCCCAAATTGGCTTGGAGATGCCACATGTCCTTTGTGGTCTCGTGGGAGCACGGGTACAAAGTCAAGTTTTCTCACCTCGCATGTAAAATTTTCAAATGTCTCCCGCCGCCCCACCTTTCCTCGCTTTTCCCTGTGCACTACCTTAGGGAGTGCCACGTGTCCTTGTGGCAAACATGTAGGAGTGCAGGCACAAATTTGATTTTTATCCCATGAGGTAAAAATTTTCTCAAGGTCTCCCCGCAGCCCACCAACCCGCCTTTGGGAAAATTTTCACCCCTGAGCTCGCAGGCTCGCGCTTGGGGAAAATTTTCACACCAAGGCTCGTCGGCCCATAACTTGAAAAATATGAGGAGTTAGGAGGAATTCTTTATATCACTGGAAAGGTGAGGAAATTCCCTATCTAATAGGAGTGATTTAGGGAAATTTTGGATGTGTTGGGGGTGAGAAAAATCAAGTTGAAACCTTAAGCCTGTCAGAGGGTGGGTATGATGAGGAATTTCCCTCTAAACCTAATTGAACTTTAACCGAGTTCTGGAAGTGGGTTAATAATTTACTCTACTGATTTTAAATATGTATTCTTTTCCCCACTATAATTAAATTCTTGTCGTAGATCTTGTGGAATTAAATACCTAGGGTATTTAATTGTTTTTGGTCCCTTAACCCTAAAATTTTAATCATGGAATATTTAGCTAAAATGTCAATGTAATTAGTGATTAAATTAATCCGTAAGGCGTTTTGAGCTAGGTGTAGATTTATTACACTTGTTTGTTTATAATATGGAATTAGTAATTATTATAATGGAAAATGTTATCAGTTGAATTTAATTGTCCTTGAAACTTTGGTAGTTAACACTTTAAAAAAATAAAAATTATTCCATAATTTTCTAACTAAACCTAGGTTGTTCATGGGTCTCAAGTGGGTTCTTTTAGCAGGTGTTACACTTGGTATCAGAGCCGTGGGTTCAAACCTTAGACCATTGGGCACACTAGAAAACTTGAGGCATGAACTGTAAACCTAGCACACTTTTGAATCTAAGAAAACAAACTTGTTTGAAAATTTTAGAAATGCGTATGGAGAAATATTACATTACTCTGTTCATTTGAACTACCAAACAAATAATTAAAATAATAAGTTGTTTGAATTGTTGTACTCGCTCATTGGCATTTTTTCTGAACCCGAGTAACTAAGAATGTCAAATTAAATTGATTTTTGTGAACTTCTAGTGTAGTGGAAACTTGGTTCCCCTTTGAAAATGTGTGGGTTTTTGCAAGTCCTAAATCTTTATTTAATTGTATGATGCGTTAAGCCCTTTGTTGCGACCCTTCCTGAAATTTCTTAGAATGATAAGTTTTATGGTGTGATTCTTGTGGTTAGACAATAGTGGTTGTGTTCTAGGGTCGGGAAGAGTTAATTAGAAGTTGTTTAGAGATACCTTCCTTCAGTGGTTAGGAAAGAGGGTTTGGTTGTCATTTTTCCATTTTGTTACCTGTATGGGAGAGTGGACATTGAGTCTAGGTGTTTTTTAGGACCCAATTCCATGTATATGTCCTAGAACTAACCTCGAGGTAGAGTACCCCTATTGGCAGCCATGAAGGGCTGCGAAGTGAATGTGGTGTTAATGTTTTGTATTTTACATTCATAATCTTGTGTCATTTTATCAAGGACCAACATCTTATTTTATGACTAGATTGAGAAGCTCTAAGGCTCTTTTAGTTATTTTTATTTTTTGTGAGAATTTTGCGACTTTGCAATGTGGCTACTTAGCCACTTTCCTTGATTTCTGATATTTCTTGGATTTTATTTTGATTGGTGACTCAGAGATCATTATGTTATTGGATATTTAGCTAAACATTATGTGGTTCCTTCTTGCATGATGATGAGTTAGTTCTATGCTTCTTGTATTGTGACATTTCGTCGTATGGGGGTACACCTTTGTGTCTTGAATGTCTTCTTAGGTTCTTATAGTTATGCCTTGGTTTTGAATGCATGGAACCTTGAGGGTGTCTAGGATCTTAGAGTGAATTTTTCATTGCTTGAACTTGCTAGATAGAAATTTTGTTGTGTGTGTGCGTTCTAGTTGGCAGTCTGTTAGCGGTGGTGGTGATTCTCTTACAATCTGTAAGAGCTTGAACCTCGTCAGATTAGAGAGTGTTTAATTGTGGGTTGATGAATTATGTTAGGATCAGATTGGTTTTGGCTGGTTGTGGATGTTAGTGAAAAAGTGTGTGTCTGGTAGTAGCTTATTTTCGATGGCATGCTAAGTTTTATCAAGATTTCCTTATTTCATTATATAAAGTATTGGCTTGAGGGTTGTATGCTACTTGGTAATTATGGTTAGATTCAAGCCCATTCAGGGAAGTGTGTTCAAATTAAGTGTGGTTGTTTCCCTCTTGACCTATAAATAAGTCTACCCTTTCCTTAAAAAATTTTTAGTTACTATGAATAATACTCTATGACATATTAATTTTGGATTACGTGAAGACACTTATGGATGCTTGAGACTTTTGGATCATGCAACTGGTGATGTTAGTGTAATTATACCTTGATGATTTAATCTCGGTGGTATTTTATAATGTGATTTTTTTTTGAAGCTGTAACTCTTGGTCATAAATCAGATGTATAATAGATTATTGATTGACCGCTTGCATTTGATGACTTTCTAATGAGTATGTGGTGTTCTTAAAGATAAAGTATTTCCTTGCCATTTTGATTTCTTGGTTGGTGGTATCCTGTGCTAATATGGGTGTAGATTTGATAAACTTTCCTTCTCTATCAGGTGAGTAAAATATTTTTGCCAAAACAACAAACAATGTTAAACCCTAGTAGATCAATAAAAGTAATTATGCTTCCTTAATGGGTCTTCCTTCGTAACTTCTTTTGAGAACTTGTAGAAACCCACTAGGAATGTTTTATGATACTTGTAATTAGTGGGAAAATCTTGAAATATTGTTGTGATCCATGTTGATTGATTGTTTCCTAGTTCTTACCGAATTAATAATGTGCTTTTTATGTTGAACGTCTATTATTTCCTTAGAATTAAAAAATGTGATGTGTTGAATTACCTCTCTCTCGCATAAAAGTAATAGTGTGATATGTTTATCGTTCCTTCTCATTAATTTTTTTTAATTGACAAATTGACTCAACCAAAATCATAAAAATGTAATTGAGGAGATTTGGCCTTGAAGCTTAACAAATAAACTGGAACATAGAAAGAGAAAATGGTCCTTGCTTTAACCTTGGTAGATTAATAGAAGGAATAAAATCCATGTAGAAGAATAGAAAAGGAAAAATTTATCCATCTACCTCCCCTAGGAGTAGAATAAATATTTTGTTTGTCTGCCTATACATAATGGCGAAATATCATGGCCACCTTAGTGGTGATCCTTATAATGCAAACATGTGATATTAGAATAAAAAAAAGGAATATTTTAGTTAAGAAAATTCATAAATGAATGGGCTAGAAAAAAAAATGGAACTACAACTTTTGGCTTAATTAGTTGAGTTATAAAATAAGTAAGATTTATGTGTATTGAGTGTAATATATAGTTGAACCTGTAGTTCTATTGCCTACCAGAAATTGTGAAACACGTGGTGGATAGTAATGTGTTCTAGTTTCTTAGTACTTCTTGTTCATAGATGTATGTGCCTTTCTTGTGGGATTTTTGGGTCATCATACCCTTATCGTCCCATATCTCGACGAATGTGAGTTGTGGTCCTTTTGGATTGAGAAATATATGTTGTTTTAGAAGGAACCTCCTTGCGTGTTGTCTTGTCCATGGAGATCTAAGTTATTGTAATTTTAAAGAAACATATGTTAAGGATATAAAATAACTTTGGGAAGTCTTCTTTTCTTCATATTTTCTTGGGTCACCTTGTTGTTTTTGCCCCTTTTCCATTAGGATGGAAAGTGTAAGATGATGTTATTTTATTTTGATACGATGCACCCTTGGATTGTAATTGGACCCCGTGTTACTTGTTCTTCTCCCTAGCAACCTTGAGTGGTCCTTGGTGTTTCTTTGCTCTTTTTGGTTATTTAGAGCTTGAGTAGGAAATAAGATACAATAAATCCCATTGTTCTATAATGTATGTACTTGTATTGATATGTTAGTTGCTAGGGAGATCTTTATACTTCTTATATAAATATAAATATATTGTCATTTGCTTTTAAACGGTTGAATTCTTTAGATTTGGTTGGTATGGTGTGTTTCAATTCTTAAAAAAAAAGTGCAAAACAAATTCAGACTATAGGAAACCTTATGGTCATAAATTACTTAGTATTAAAATGAATATTTAATTGTACCCTCTTGAGTTATGGAAGTTCTTCATTTGAATAGTTCCTTGATTGTAAATGTGTTGCTGATTTAGGTTTCCTTCCTTGTTGATTAACCTCATCTTGTGTGACCTCAAATTGTGGGACCTTGAGTAAACATGTCTTTCGTAGAAAATTTTGGCCATGGTTGATTCTACTAGCCTCGTCTAAACAACAACTATGAAAGCATAATTTAACCTTAGTGGAAACCTTAATTCTAGTTACTGTAGTATGTTGTATTCCTTAGAAAACTATATGGTCTTTCTCAACTCATTAAATTATTTTATTTATTCCTCTACTTGGTGGTTACTCTTAAGACACTTTTGAACTCTTCATGTTATATTGCTATGTGTTATATCTTGGTTGATAACATAAAGTTAAACTCTCTAGATTTAAATGTCATAGCCTTGCATGTAGAAAGTTTAGAACTCATCCCTTACAATCTCCCTTTTTATTGCTGAATTACATTGGACAAACTTGGGATTCTCTGGACCCACACTTATTTGAAGCAAGAAATCCCATAATTTTGGGAGTGATCCTTTGTTTGTTGTATTTTTTCCTATCTCTCTTTCTTGTGACTTCTAGGAGGAATTTGAGTCTTAAGGGGAGGGGGATGTAGTGCCCACTTCCCTTTGACACCTTTTTATACTGATCATGACACTGTTGACTATACCATGGACATTGTTATAGTTTTGATTTAGTATGATGTTTAGATGTTAGAGCATGGATTATTGCTGACTTGATTCATATATGATGCATGATGATTATTAGAGATATTTTATATATTGATTTTGATATACTTGTCTAACATGGTTACATTATAGATGTTGTTCAGACATGTGATATTTGGATATTTCGAGTAGACATAGAAATGGAAATTATTTGATGATGATATAGTTGCTGATGAAATTGTAAATGATATTGTTGATTGTTTGGATGTTTTTGTGATTCATATGTGTGTTGATGATTTTGAAATTATATTATATTCATTTGGATGTTTTGATATGGCCACGAGGCCAAAGGAGATATTTGTGTTTTGCAGGTTAAACTATCACAACAAACATGGGGGGATTGGAGACCAACCACATTCTAGATGAATTCAACAAGGTCACCATGGAAACTGTATTTGTTTGTGTGTGTTGTATTTTGTTAGGGATTCCCATGGGGTGGATTACCTTTGAATGTGACCAAGGGGTTATGTGTATTTTATTAATGTGGTTCGTTTTTATTATTGTTTGCATGTGTTTATTTTGTGATGCATTTACCCCTTTCATTATTCTTTTAATTGTGGAAAATTAATGTGAATAATCATATTGTTAAAATAAATAAATTAATCAAATTTGGGGTATAAGAAAGTAATTATAGAAGTTGTTGTCTCTTGTATATAATGTGATAAGTGATGTGTAAGTATGTGTAAGAGTTTTGTAAGTCATATTTTGGAGTATGAAACACTCCACCTTCTTGGAAATTCGAATTTGTCCTTGGAGGCTGATTTTGGAGGCTTGTGGGACAAGTAAAACTTGTACCATACCTCTTAATTTTATTTACCAACCATACCTATGGTTGGAGGGATGAATTTAGACCTTATTTATGCATTTTTATTTGACAAATTGTAAGTTTTAATTGCACTCTTCTTACATTTTATTAAATTTAGTCCTTATGGAGTGTGGGCATTTTAGAGTGTGTAAGTAAATTATCATATTATTCACCCACCTCTTTATTGTGCATTGGAGAATGAATTTAAATTTTGTGTTGGAGTTGAGGATGTGTGATGTGGCATCCTACATAGATCCACCTCATCCTCTTCTCTTCCCTCTTCTATAAAATTGAAACTCCTTGCTTTGTTTTGGGTTGTTGAACTTTTGGAATGCTTCTTTGGCGAAACTTTTCTTACTGATTAGAGCTCTTGTACTTTTGGAGGAGTTTTTGGGAAGATTGTTACATGTTTGTGCTTGGTTGTTTGGATTGATTACATTGGGATAGATCTTGCTTGTTTGGAACTTAGACAACTCCATCAAGGAGAGGTAAGAGCTTGGCTCTTGAAATACTCATTTTCTTTATGAATGTACATGTTATTGTGTGAATTTTTGGAGCATGTTTTTGGGTTGTTTGGGTAGAATAGCCTAGAATGGTGTAGGAGAAGACTATGGGGTAATATTGAGGGAGGTATAAGTGTCTTGGGACTTATGAGTGTGGAGGGAGTTGGGATTGGGTTCCACCTTGTAAAAAGAAATAGCTTGCATTTATTTACTCGTTATGGGGTGCCATAAAAGGTTGGGGGGGCATAAGGAAATCTGAGTAATAAGGGGTACTTGGGGAAGGCATAAGGGCATGACAGGGTTTCAAATGATATATATATATATATTGGTGGGTTGTTCTCAAGTGATTATACCCATTTCCCCTTTGGGAGGCATAAGTAGCATCCCCCATAGTTTCTTGCTCCTTTGGATTGATTAATGAATCGTTAGTATTTCTTTTCATGTGTTAATGTAGTTGTAAAACTACATTTTGTTTTAGACTGTTTATTGTGATTATACTACTTGTATGTTTTGTGGAAGCCTGTTGTTGCCATGAGTTGAAATACATTTCTTATTACAATGTGGTTGGGGCTTAGGGGCCAAAAAATAAGGATGGATTCTCCTTTCATTGGTTGTCTTTGTTGGGTGGAGCGCATTGCCTTTCCCCTCCCTTTGTTGTGATAAAAATTGGAAGAAAGAGAAGAATGCATGTTCTTGTTCTGGAGCTAAGAAAAGATAGGTACAGTCCCTTATGAAATGAAATATCATTGTAACCTTTCCCACTTGAAGTGGATGACCTTGTAAATGTTTGTAATGGAAAGAAGTTTTGCTGAATGCAAGTGGAAATTTGGAAATGTAAAAGAGTTATACTTTTTATGTTGTTTTCGAAAGAATGTGAAAGAATGATATTGTTTTGTATGTTGTACTTTGAATTCAAATAGAAAGGAAGTTGTATAAGTTTCATCAGAATTATTGGAAGTGTTTACCTTATTCATAGGATATTTTTCAATTGGAAATATATGTTTATCATGCACTAGGAAGTCCATGTTTTGAAAGTTGAAATGTGGAACACGTGAAATGAAAATGTATTATTCTGCCCTATGTCAATAAATGATTTTCGAAAGTAAGTAAAAGAAAGAAGTTGTAAAATTTCCATTGGAAATCAATAAAGGAATGAACTAATTTTCTCAAAGTGCATTGTAGTGTTGAATATGATCTTTTCAATTGTGATTCGAAATCTCTCTTTGGAAAATTGAAAAGAGGAATCCGTATGAAGGAAATATATGTAACTTTGTTCGTTTGAAGTATGTTAAAATTGGAAATCAGACTTTGCATTTTAGCTATTAAATTGTTTTTTTGAATCAACTAAATGTATTAGAATATAAGGGAAGTGAATTTTCCATTCATGGAAGATGGAAAATGATAAATAGATCCTATAGAAATTGACCTCTATTTTGATTTTTTTAAATTGGCAAATACATCCTCTAAAATGCAAAATTCAAACTTGCAAACAATAAATAACATTCAAACGTTAAAATCTAACATGTTATGATATAAATGAACTTAATTGGACTAAAACACTTAAGGAAAAATCCTTCAAACATTAAAAAATAGGGCCCAAACCTTTCACACTCTTTTTACTGTCAGAAGTTGTAAAAAAATTTGAAGTGTAAATCAATAAAGAAAAATTACCTTCCAATACATCCTAAAATTCATCTAAGAACAATCCCCCATGTCTATTTGACATGTTGAGAGAGGAATAAGATCAAATTGAACAGATCTAACAAGTTAAAATTTACCAATTCCCACTATGAAAGCCTGCAGGCCATTTTCTTAAAATTGACTCCTTAAAATTTATTCAAACCAAAAATTAATGAGTTCTATGCAAAGAGGACATCGAGAGATTTCCAGATAATCCTTGTTTTCCTATATCAAAATTTATGGCCTTCTGAAGATTTCTTTTCTTCACGTTAAAATTTTGGGAAAGTGGGATAGATCCGCTTTTTAACTTATCTCTTTCGGAAATTTTTGGAAAATTTTTCAAGTTTTCCCCGCCAGCCCGCAACTAATTAGGTGATGCCATGTGGCATCACAAGGCATCAGTGGGGGAATGGGTTACTTTTTATCCTTTACGTCTCAGAAAATTTTTGGAAAGTTTTCCAAGTTTTCTCCATTGCTCTGCCGGCCCGCAGCCAATCAGGGGTTGTCATGTGGCATCGCGAGATGCCAGCGAAGGTGCGGGTCTCTTTACCCTCTTAGCATTTTGGGGCTTTAAGAAAATTTTATCCCCGCTGCCCCACCTTCCTTGTGTTGGCTTGGAGATGCCACGTGTCCTTTGCAATCTCACAGGAGTGCGGGTGCAAAGTCAACTTTTCACCCCATGCCGAAAAAAAACTGGTAAATGTCTCCCACCACCTTGCCTTTCACCGCTTTTCCTCATGTTGCCTTAAGGAGTGCCACATTTCCTTTATAGATCCACGGGAGCGTGGGATAAAATTTGATTATTATAATGGAAAAAGTTACCAGTTGAATTTAATTGTCCTTAAAACTTTGGTCATTAACACTTTATAAAATAAAATAAAATTATTCCATAATTTTCTAACTAAACCTAGGTTGTTCATGGGGTCTCAAGTGGGTTGTTTTAGCGGGTGTTACATATGGGCCAAGAATACAATTCATAACGACTCCCCATAAGCATGAGTTATCTTACCACCGATAATTAACATAGGTTGAAAGTACCTATATGGGACTCGAACCGTCACAACCATGTCAGGTTGAACAACCTAGAAGAGTGTAATTCATGGAAAATACATAACACATTTATAACATTCTCTCCATTTGTTGAATACTTTTGGTAGTGCCCACCAATTTCTTACTATAGTTTCTTGTTGACTGATTACTTCTAGTAGATTTTGGACATGGTTTATAGCTCTATCTAGATATTTTTTGATTTCATCTGGATCGTTAGATGGCTCATGTTATCGTTACGGGCTGAAGTGATAATCTAGTAGTGATTATTATCATAGTTTCATTTCAGCACATGATTTTTGGTTTCTAACATTACATGATACAGTTGATCCTATTTTACCTATGATGGATTTATGTTATCATGTCATACTTTGATAACATTGGTGTATTTTGGCTAGAGCATATTATCATGGTTATTCTAAGTGGAGATCATATCTTTCTTAATTATGGATCCACGTTGATAGTATAGGACCATCATGGGTGGATATTTATTATTACGTTGTTAGCATGATAACCATGATTATTTATTGTCATTATTTATTGAATTTATATGCATATTGGGTAGGTACGTTTAATGTTTACAATGAGTGTAAATATTACAGGGCGAAGGAGAACGTGGGTTTTAGGGAGGCAACTCAAGATGCACAAGTGGATGACTTGTCCAAGCCATTATGCCTTGCATGATTTATTATAGCCTTGTGTGTTTTTTTTGTGGCATAAATTTTAACGGGCACCATGGGTGACTCCAAAATTTGTAATTAATGTAATTGTGTTTTATTTGTCTTTTGTAAACTAGTTTAGGGGACATAATGGTCCCGAATTGCATTATAGATGCATTAGATTAATTTAGTTCTTTTTAGGATGTTGGGGTCACATATAAACACCTCTTGGATGGACCCCACAACCTCTATTCTTGTGCCATTTAACCAAACCCGAAATTGGGCTAAAAATGGATAGTTTTGGAGGCCTTTTTATCTTTGGGGGTTGTCTTTTCATGAGAAAGATCGCTTGGACCCTACCTATGGGTACGGGGATTTATTTCTTGGTATAATGGGATTTTTACCTCCCACTTGACCTCTCAAAAGTTTCCCATTCTTGTAAGAAAAGATGGGTGATGTGTTTCTAAAAATTTGTATGGAGTTTGACTTATTAACATTAAAGGGAATTTGTGGATAAGTTCATAAAATGATTTTTTGTTCTACTCTCTTTTATTATTTTTGAATCTTGGGTTGGGAAAATATGAGGGGTGACACATGTCACCCCTCTCATTTGGGATGATATTTTCCTTTCTTATCTTCATATACCTCATAGAGGAGGAAAAACGTCTTTTGGCTTGTCATTTTTACATTTTCAATTTGGCAGTTGAGCTTGGAGCTTTGGCTTTGGAGTGGAATCAATAGCTTAGAGACTTCAAGGGATGTTTGAGGTAGGATTCTTGTGCCTTCCTTTATTTTATTGTATTTATTTGAATACAAAAATGGATGTATTTATTTGTGTTTTGAGTATTAGTGTAAGGTTATGATTTTATTTTTTTATTTCATTTTATCCATCCATCATGTGATTTGATGGATTTTAAGGTAGTGTGGGGGTAGAGGGAGGGAATTTCCCTCGTTACCATATGGTATAATGGAAACGCCATTGTTGGCATTCTTTATATTTTTCCTCTCATATGGTTCGAGGTGGTGAAGGTTGTTCATATGGTTTGAATCTCTTTCCCCATCCTTGGAAAGGAAACCCAATGAGGATTGAAAATCCTCCCAAGGAATTTAGGTGCTTGGGAGGATAAATAAGGAGTGTGTGTTTACATGGAGGGATAAGGAGGGCTTATGGAGTTATTTTTTTGTATGTTTCCTATGGTTGGAACACAATTTTGGCATACATGGATTTCTCATCCACTCTTCCCCATTGTAGGGAAAATATGGAGTTTTCTCCTATTATGATTTGTGGTCCCTTTTGGTGTTTTGTGTTTTTGAAATTTGTTGCATTGTGTTTTTGTTCTTATTCATTTCCATACCCACTTGTGCATACTTGAGAATTTATTTCTCTCTCTCCCATGGGCTTTGAGGGAGGCTAGTATGTCCTCCACACTTTAGAGATGACATGTAATGATGTCAATAGGTTGGGAGGTAATGAGGCATATCTTCTTGTGTTTTTAATAAATTATGGAATCGAAATCATGTAAATTGATTTGGAATATTATTTGAGAAGATTGAAGACTTGTTTCATGGTTCCCAAATTTTGGGATGTCTCTTCATTTGGGTTTAAATTGCTTTGGAAATTCATATATTGATCATTGTTAAGCATTCATATCCTTGGGAAAAAACTATGTATTTTTGTACTTTTAGGGGTTGTGTTGACTCATCCTCTTTGTGTAGGAATGGTGGCCTTTTGAAAGCTTGATTTTATTCTTTTTGCAATGTTCTTCATTCATGCTTAGAGCATTTTGAAAATCCTACTTCTTCATGTTGTAAAGTTCCCTTTTTTTGGATTTTGTAAAGATGGTATAATAATTTCAAAAGGAAATAATGTTTGATGTATTACATATGTTGAAAAAGTTATTTGAGAAATGTATATGTCTGGTTTAGTTCATCTCCTTTTCTAACTATGTTTCTTCTTGCCTTGTTGAATATGTAGTCTTTTCATCCTTTGAAAGCATATTGAAAGGCTTAATGATTTAAATGAGGTTTTTTTTTTTTCCCCTTGCATTGAAGGGAGGTTTGAATGAAATTACTAAATAGAGTGCACTAAATATTAGCAATTCCATCTTATATGTCTTGTTCCTACAATAAGAAAAATAAGTCTCATTATAGGTCTTTTGGTGCATCACATATTGAATTTTACTTATAGGTGTTAATGTAGCAAAGAGGACTATTTTAGTTGAAGAAATGAGGAATTTAAATCTTGATATTGTTGTTCATATTAGTAAAAGAAATCATTTTTGCATTGTAGGTAAAGTACATATTTTAAATAGGAATTTGTAGTGTTTGTGAAAATTTATATCTTGATTGGTAAAAGGACTTGGAATATATTTGCATTCGAAAGTAGTATTCTTCCATAAATAAAGTTTAATGTGAATGGAATTTATTCATTCATTGATTAATAATAACCTTATGGTTCTCATCTAGCTTAGTTTTATAATGTTATTTTCCTTCATTCTCAAATATTCTTAAACTTGGAAGTAAATTTTGTCATTTTATACAAATTTATAAAAATTGACATACCAATGAATGTATGTAAAAATACATCTATGTATGGGGTTTCATTTTCTTATGTTTACCAATGGAAAAACAATTCCTTCTTGCTGGAAATCTAATTTAGTTTTATTATGAAAAGAATTTAAAAAATATACATCGATTTTTTAGATTGTCTGTTAGGTATCTATATTCCCAATTAGAAGAAACATTGACACAACAAATACTATCCTTTAATGCATTATAAAATGTCATCTATATATATATATATATATATAATGTAAATCCATATTTGACAATGTATATAAATATTATGTAAATCCGTGTTTGACAATATAATAAAAACAAAAAAAATTAATAGTGGTTGAGTTATACTACCCTCTGGTTTGGATAGCCACTATTTCTGATCTCATATATGTAACACCCACATTTTACACACATAAATACAACAATAAAAATACCAGGATAATTTTTTGTGTCTTACATTGCTCAGTACAAAACACCACAAGGTTACAACTAGAGATACTTAACAATCCATAAGACACTTACATGAGTCATCGACTCACATTGACACATGAAAACACCATCTACATGTCGATGCCACACTTTCCTCAATGAACGAATACTACCAATAACCCAACAAAAAAAAAAGAACTCAAGGATTAGAAAACCCACAACACATTCTTACCATGATTACATCTTTGATACGATTAACATTCCAATAAATTTATTATGTAAGTATAATTTTCTTCTTTTTTTTCCACCTACATATTCCTAAGTTCATTCCACATTCAAACTTATATTTAAACCATTTATGTTTGCTCCTTATCTCTTATAACAATCTCCATAACTTACATAATTATTTTCCATATTTCAGGTGGCATACAAATTTCGTACTTCTCTCATTCTTATGCTAAAAGTTTGTTTCTCAATATATGTTTAGTTGACGTTTAATTTTACCCTCATTATGCAAGAGGACCAACCATAAGTTATTGGGGGAGAAATAATATGATTCAAAGGAGGTGAAGTTTCATGTTTCCCTTTCCTATAAAATTCCTTCCATTCGAAGCACATTTGTTCTTGTACTATGGTAGTATTAGTTCCAAATTTAGTTTGATTCACTTAAGCATTTACATGACATAATTTTAGTTTTGGTGGAATATATATTGGCTCAAATGCCTAGTCCCACCAAGAATAATTTGTATCCATTCTTAACAAAATTCAATGATTAAATCAACCATAAGGACTTTAATAGAAATTTTGTTCCTATAAACCATTATCACATATACTCATGTTTCTCATTTCAGTTACATTGTTTCTTTGGTATATTTTTGTCGTCACTTTAACTTAAAGAGTTACGAAAATACTTGTCTAATATCTTGAAAGAAGTACATGATTGGAAGCACTATAAACTACATAGGAACCACAAGTGATTCGTGTTCAAGGTAAGATGGCATGTTTCTACATTTCACGATTCTGCATGTAAAATTTATTTTATTCTTAATGTCACAAAGGGGCATAACAAGGGATTACGGGAACATGTTTCCAGTTCCCTTGGGTTCTCTAAAGTCAACTTATTTCAAATCAATTTCATCTTATAAGGGGTTCCTTACCACTTTAGAACCATAAGTTAACCCCTTAATTAGCCAAAGTTTGGTTTAATTTCAAATACACCTAAGGATCTACACCCCAACTAAATATGAGTTTAAGGTGAGAGTAAATATTTATGCCAAACAATCTTCATGAAAGACCAATGTGTTACGTTATTAGTAACCAAGGAAACACATTTATTTGAAAGGAACTAAAGAGACCGTTAGCAAGAGTTTAAGTCATAACACAACTATTTTTAGAAGCTTCCATTTGTGTCGTACAGGGTCCCATCAGGGAAATTCATTCGATCATGAAGTTGATTTCTAGATCTAACTTCGCAATACGTAGGCATTCCACTAGGATCCTTGAGGAAGTGTTTATTTTTCTTACACCAGAAAGTAGTTTGACCATGTCGTTCCTAACCGTCAAGTTTACAATGATGTTGCTAAACATACCGACTATGACAATAACTCAAAATTGGGCTCTTATCTACTTAAACTAGAAGGTGCCATAAATTATAAAGTTTAAGTTCATTCTATAGTTTCAATTTATTCTATACTAAGAAGGAACAGTGCAAGAAAAATTAGTTATGCGCAAGTTTTAAACTAAGGTCAGATTGTTATAATTAGGTTTCCTTATCTATATTTACTAAGTTAAGATAATAAAACACTCTAGATTATTTCAATCATGAATTTCACAATGAGAATGCACTCTATAATATATTAAGTTTGATTTCATTTAACATATCATAACCATCAATCCTTTTTTTTACAATATGAAAATCTATGAATCAAAATTGCAACTATGATTAAATGGACATTTCCCAAGGCTATTCCTAAAACTAACATCTCATACATATTACCAAATTTCAAATATAAATTTCTCTGTAACATAGTAATACATTATACAGTATAAACAATTTCCAATAACATATATAAATTACAATAGTAAAAACATGGTTTATGCGCACCATGCCTTTTTTCCATCTCACTTTCATCCTGCAAAACCCTGTGAGCATGAAATCAACGATAAATCGTTGGCATGGCATCCACCCTAATCTATCATAATTAAACTTTTTTCAGTTTCTCATTTACACAATAATATTAAAAAATTAACATTCAAAAGGAAAAGGGTTAGAGACATGTATTCATTTCATTTCATTTGACTTCATTTTGTAACCAAGGAGAAAGGAAGAGAAATAGGACAGAGAGAGAAGTACTATTTTCCCAAAATTCAAATTTCACACAAGTCAGAAGATAGAGTTTCAAATAGTTATTAACGAGTGTCAAACAATTTGTCCACAATAGTTATGGAAACCTGATGGGGGTACTTCAACTTTCCTTTTACATTTTCCTACTAGTTGCGAAAACGTTCAAATCCTAGGCTTAGAGGCTGAAGAAAGCCCTTTCAAACATTGTCTTCCGAAGAGACAAACACACTACGGGTAAATTTCTACATTTCATCCTATACACCAAGAATTCACAGGAACTGATGGAATTCAGAACTAAAGAATAGTTTACAATTGGAGGCCAGTTTTTCGAGGTCATCATTCATAATTGACCTAGCTGGAAACAATCAAAAGTTAGCTTGAGGAATCACAAAACCACCTCCGAAACTAACGTTCGATGAAAAAACATGCAACGAGAAATTTCCGACAAGTTCCCCTATATATAGATAACTTCACCAGCGTTAACGGAACTGACGAACTAGACAAACATGGTTTATCAAACAGCAATGGACAGGTTTGCTAGAGCCACCAGTCATAATTGTTCTAACTTTGACCTAGTCAAAAATTACGACCTAGAGGCCTACGAAATGCCTTTGCAAAACTAACCAAGAAGAGTGTTTTTTCTCGAACTGAAGGTTCCACGAAATAGTCCTAGTAAAAAAATTAATAGAGGTTTGTGAAGGAAGACAAGTATTTTCTTGCTCAGGGACCAAATGGCGGGTTAAAATAAAAGCCAACTTTGTCAGTTTTTGTAGCTACTTAAAACAGTACAAAACAGAGTGAAACATTGATCCTAGAGAAGCGGTGTGAAGAGAGTATCACAGAAGATCGACTCGAGGTCAATATCAAGGAATGAATTAACTCTCTCGCATATCCAGGAACACATAAGGAAACTTGACATCTCATTTAACCAGAGTTCACGAAGGTTGTTCTAGCGAGTCTCCTAAATGTGGTGTTTTTATCAATTTTAACAAGTAAGCGGTCAAAAAAGGTTGTGTTTAGTTGATTAATCATCTAACTCTCAACAATATCAGCAGACACAAGCACCTTATTGCAGTGATACCTAAGTTGCATCGTATGAGGTTATGGTGGCAACCGCAGTCGACGTTCAAAATGAGGGTTGAAGTTCATGTTTCGAAACTCACAAGGTGGGGATTTTGATTGCATTGAATTATGATATGATACTATTTATTGTTTGGTTACATAGTCTACATGTAAAATTATTCAATGTATGATAATCCTAAGCTTTCTAATATTATATACAAATGACAAACCAAATTACGAAAATTAAAGAAGATGAAGGTAAGGAGACCAAGCCTGGTAATACTAGCATTTATAGATGATGACGTAGTCCACATGGTTTCACTTGCACTTCACAAGGATTCAACTCTATTTTAGTATTTCATCAACTAGTTCACGAGCGTTGATCTAACCTCCATGACGACACACATATTTTCTTGAAAGGTTCACAAGGCCCTTTTCAAAAAACATAAGTTTCCCATTATGTTTTGATGATTCATAGGCCTGCTCAAGGATCCATGTTGTCCATGAGCTGCCAGAACTTTAGGCAAGGTTTTATGGATCCATGAAACACATTTCATACTTGCCATTTCCTTAGAAGTTTCTAAATCCTTTTTGAGGATCTACAGGGGACACTCCTATGAATTGTGAAGGTTAAATTTTGTAATCTTTGATATAAATGTACTTACTTTCCATACCTCAAACAAATTATGGATCTACCATTTCCTGTGAATTTACATCTATCCCTACACATTTATTTCAATAAAGGGAAGCTTTTGGGTGTTTTTTCTGCTTATATATAGATGTTGACATAAGGGCATGAAGTCCCAGCATTCTGATGATCTAACTCAAATGTTTCCACCAGTTCTATCATTCCTTCGAAAATTCATTATAAAACTATGCTCTATAGGGGTACCCCCCTATGAAGTTGCATCCTCACAATGCCGGTCACAGGTTGATCTGGCAAGTTGATGATAAAGTTAATATTTTCCTCAAGTAGGGGAAATTTTAAGGAATCCTCCTAAAAAAATTATAGAAATTGTGGCGAATATGACCGGAACTAGATATTTTTGGGGTGGAGAATGCTATCTAAAATAAACGTTCATGGCATTGGCGAAATGTAATATACAATTTAAAGGAAATTATTTAGATAAAGCTGTCGCAATAAAGGATAATTTATCATAATATGGAACACTTTACATTTTAAAGGACACCAAATGTTATATTATACCCACTAGTTATAGAGACATTCTTCCAAATATCCAAAAGCCTTGTCCAAAGTTCACGACATGTGTAACCATTCCAGAGCATCTCCCAACTACAAAGGATTCTGGAGGACTATTCCTCCTATGGAATAATTTGCCGCAGTTAATATAACTGCTTTAGTACCCCATTGGAGCAGGGTTCAAGTCTTGGTTCAACAAAGGATCACGCAGATGGATAATGAAGGAGATCCACATGGCTTAGATCAAGAGCATTAATAGCTTTTTCAACATAACCCATTTCTGAACCTCTTTGAAGTGATTGGGTTTCACTTGGTGCTTACTTTTTACAATATAGTTGTGTGTGTGTGTGTGTGTGTGTGTGTGTGTGTGTGTGTAATGGAACTATATATACTATATATATATATTATATACTAAACATTTTGGTGAATGACTGACCAAATAACTAGGAAGGTTCAAATAGATTTCCTTGGCAATCTAAGATTTTTTTTTAAATCCTGACTCGTCGATCACACGGTGATTTAATAAAAAATAATATGTTGGGATTGAAGATCCGTTGGCTATTTGCATGGTAAAAATTATTGTTCCCTTTCAGAAATTTTTGGGCAAAACGTGGGCACTGTTATGGTCGTAAAATTAGCCAAATCTTCGAATATTCACCGCTAACATTTTTCATGTCCTCAAGTTAGCCATAAATGAAAAAATTTCAATAGACATAGGTTTTTCTCTAACTGTGGACTTTGCCATTTGGATTTTTTAAAAATAAGTCCTTATCTTGACATTATTCTGCAAGGAAAGAGACATGCTTACTAGCATTGATGAAGCCCATGTGCCTTCATATGGGGAAGAATATGTTGGGACTATAAATTCCATCCATTAAAGTATTTTGATAACTCCCCTCATCCACAAAACCTGCATGGACACATGCTTTCCATAAAAATCCTATATGGGAAGAATATGTTCTATATAAATTCATTCCATTAAATATTTTGATAACAGCAAAATCTAAACTTTGATTCCCGTCAACAAAAACATCAACATAACCCAAATTTGTGATTGATGTGTTGATGATAAAATGATTTTTCAAGTTTTCAACTAGAAAATAATTTTGGTAGATCAAAATAACTCCAATTCAAGGTGGATGAAAAGGAAACATACTTATCTGTTATAAAATAAAAATTTATGTTACTTTCTCACCAAATTCAATCTCTCTATTTATAAATAATTATAAAAATGTTTTTAAAACCCATGAATAAAAAGTTATAAACACTTTGGGCATGATTGTGTAGGATGAGTAGAATATTGAACACCTCAATGATATTTCTCTCAATTTATGTATTATAAGTTTTTCTTAATTTGTCACAAAATATGGTAAAATATATGCATTTATCCTTTATTAATGTGAGGGTATTATACAGTTACTCTTCTTGTTCAATAATTTCTCCAGTTTTGACTAATGTTTTACTAATCATGGATTTGTTTACCATAAAATCCTTTATTAATGTGAGGGTATTATAAGTTACTCTTCTTGTTCAATAATTTCTCCAGTTTTGACTAATGTTTTACTAATCATGGATTTGTTTACCATAAAAAGGGTTTTTTGAAATGACAGGTCTTTAGTAGTTAAGGATAAGAAAAAGAGTTTATAGGGGGTATATATATGTAGGAGGAAGAATGTGTAGTGTTTTTTGAACTGGCTTGCTTAATATAATGTCATGATATTGTGATTGGAAGTGGATGATATTATGATTGGCATTGTATGCTTATAATTACATTGTTATAAATGTTCATTATTATTCAATATATGTGTGCCATGAATACTCTCGTGTTGTGAAACAATTAGAGAATGGAAACAACACATTAAAAAACTATTTTCTACATATGCTACATTCATTACAGTCCATGAGGACTACATTTATTCCATGTTTTAAACCTACTATTTTGGGACAAGCTAGTAGAGATGTCAATTTAAAGATAATTTATAATTTCATTTTAATGTGATAATTTTGTAATATATGTGTCAACATCTTGTCTATGAAATACAATAAATATAATTTTAGATTGATTTTTGGGGAAGAGATGTCAATTTAAAGATAATTTATAATTTCATTTTAATGTGATAATTTTGTAATATATGTGTCAACATCTTGTCTATGAAATACAATAAATATAATTTTAGATTGATTTTTGGGGAAGAGCATATATATGTAAAATGTTTATGGAAATTAATATTTTAAATTTTTTAATTCATTTCCAAATAAGTTACATAGAAGAATAATCTTCTTCCTGGGTTGAACATTTTACAAATTGGGTTGCAATATTAGCAAGATAAAACCTATAATTGATATATGGAAAAATTAAAGGTTCAAAAAATCCAAGAGGAAGACAATATCCTTAATTGGTGTAAAACATCATAGTTGAACATGTTCGATTTGGAATAATACGAGGACAAATGACCTCCTAGAATAATCCAAAGTTCTTCATTGAAGTGAACATTACTTAAATGTAAGGAATGGAAAGTGAATTTATTCTCCTGGACCTTTATTAGGAAATATGGCTCATAAAAATGACTCAATTACAATATTGGTGATTTCCCAAACAAATAATATTACATAAGGAATGTTCTTTTTATCCTTTCTCAACATCCTGATCAAGAATATTGGTAGATTTCCCAAACAAATAATATTACATAAGGAATGTTCTTTTTATCCTTTCTCAACATCCTGATCAAGTTAGATATCTTACTATGGTATTTTGAATGAAAGGAAAAAATGGTACTAATTTAATTTGAACTTTTATGTTGGTTTGTAATTTTTGAGGCACATTCCTCATTATGTTGGACATCTCATTTTTCCTCAAATAGGCTAATAGATTTGTATACTCATCAATTTCTCTTTAAGTTTCTAATGGGAAAGAGTGAAAATGAACTAGTTATTATAGTAGACACTCAAATTTTGTAGTTCTACTATTTTACACTATTATTCTTGGAATTACCTTTTTTTATCCATCAAGAGCACTTTATCCAATCTTATCTACTATGCCTCTAAGTATTTTTTTTACATTTGTTAGTCATACAAACTCATATGTCAAGGGTTTCTAAAAATTGAATGCATGGAATCCATTAAGAATTTTTTAATGTCATATTCTAAACTTCACACTTCAGATTGTCTCTTTAGGGTCAAAAACATACAATAGGGGCAAGAACGTTTGTACGTTCCTGACCATGGTGTATAATTTTCCCCTTCCTTAGTTTGATCCCAAAATTTTAGCAACACATTATTCCTTGGGTCATTTACTCCTTCTCATATGGTATTTGTAACTTACACCACTGTAATGCCCACATTTTACACACACAAATACAACATTAAAAATACCAGGATATATATATATATATATATTGATTTACATTACTCACTACACAACACTACAAGGGCTCCAAGTAGAGAAAATCAACAATGCATAAGACACTTACATAAGTCATCGAATCACATAGACACATGACAACACCATGTACATGTCCATGCCACACTTTCCACAATGAACGAATACTAGTAATGACCCAACCAAAAAAAAAGGACACAAGGATTGGAAAACCCACAACACATCATTACCATGATTATAGATTCGTTACAATTAATATTCCTATAACATCATTGTGTAAGTATAATTTTCTATTTTTTTTTCCACCCATAGATTCTCATAAGTTCATTTCACATTCAACTTACAGTTCAACCATTTAATTTTTCTCCTTATCCCTTATGAAAATCTCCATAGCTTACATAATTATTTTACATATTTTAGATGGCATAAAAAGTTCCTACGTCTCTCATTCTTATGCTAAAAGTTTGTTTCTCAATATATGTTTAGTTGACTTTTAATTTTACCCTCATTATGCAAGAGGACCAACCATAAGTTGTCGGGGGAGAAATAATATGATTCAAAGGAGGTGAAGGTTCAAGTTTCCCTTTCCTATAAACTTCCTTCCATTCAAAGCACATTTGTTCTCGTATTATGGTTGTTTTAGTTCCAAATTTAGTTTGATTTAGTTAAGCATTTACATGACATAATTTTATTTTTAGTGGAATCTGTATTGACTCAAATGCCTAGTTCCACCAAGAAAAATTTGTATCCATTCTTAACAAAAGTAAATGATTAAATCAACCATAAGGAATTCAAGAGAAATTTTGTTCCTAAACCATTATCACATATACTCATGTTTCTCATTTTATTTACATTGTTTCTTTGGTCTCTTTTTGTCATCAATTTAACTTAAAGAGTTACAAAAGTACTTATCTAACATCTTGAAGAAGTACATAATTAAAAGCATTATAAACTACACATGAACCTCAAGTGATTTGTGTTTAAGGTTAGATCCCATGTTTCTGCATTTCACGATTCCGCATGTGAAATTTATTTAATTCTTAATGTCATAAACGGGCATAATAAAGGATTATATGACCAAGTTTCCAGTTTCCTGGGTTCTCTAAGGTCAACATATTTCAAATAAATTTCACTTGTAAGGAGTTACTTACCATTTTATACCCACAAGTTAACCCCTTAATTAGCCAAGGTTTAGTTTAATTTCAATTTCACCTAAGAATCTACACCCCAACTATATATGAGTTTAAGGTGAGATTACATACTTATGCTAAATAACCTTCATGAAAGACCAAGGTGATATGTTGTTAGTAACTAAGGTAACACATTTATTTACAAGGAACTAAGGAGATCATTAGCAAGAGTTAAGTCATAATACAACTATTTCACTAACTTCATTATGTTGTATGGATCCCACAGGGAATTCATTCAATCATGAAGTTGACTTCTCGATCTAACTTTGTAAGACTTGGTAGTCCATTAGGATCCTAAGGAAGCTAGAAATAGTTTGATCATGTCGTTCCTAACCATCGGGTTTACGAAGATGTCACTAAACATACCAATTATGACGATAATTCAAACTAGGAATCTCATTTACTTAAGCCAGAAGGTGACCTCGAGAGTAGAGAATGAATTTTATCCTAAGGTTTTAGTTTTCTACACTAAAAGAATTAACGCAGGAAAGGTAGTTATACACAAGTCTTATACTAGGGCTGATTGTTTCATTTAGATCTCTTTATTACATTTACAAGGTAAGAATACAACACACTAATTAATTAATCATCTATTTAACACTGGAAATGCACTACACTATTTTAAATTCAAATTCATTTAACATGTACATATCCTACCTTTAGAATACAAAATTTGAGGATCAGAATAACATTGATGTGTAGATCAACATCCCCTTAAACCCTAGCATCTAAAATATCACAGAACTTCAATTATAAAAAATTTCATACCTTGAAAATGTTGGAATTTCCTCTACAGTTTCATTGCACACACACACACACATCCGACCCTCTTTTTCCCATATGTAAATATGAATCAAAAGTACCCTTTAGTTACATGCACATTTTCTAAAGCACCCCTAAAACTAGCATCTCATCCATATTGCCAAAATTTCAATAAATAACTATAATCTAACATAACAATACATAAAAAATTCCTTCTATTAACATACATAAATCCTATAAATATACAATGATTCACACCCAAGTTATTTCGCCATCTTACTTGCATCCTACAAAAATATGTGAGCATGAAATCAACGATAAATTGCTGACATAACATCCACCCTAATATCGCATATTTAACATTTTTTAGTTTCCCATTTACTTAATAAAATTAATAATTTGCATTCAAAGGAAGAAGGTTAGAGACACATATTTATTTCATTTCAGTTCACTTCATTTCTTAACCAAGGAGAGAGAAAGAAATAGGGAAGAGAGACAAACATTATTTTGCCAAAAGTTCAATTTTACACAACAAGTTAAATAGTAGAGTTTCAAACAATTATTTACAAGTGTCAACAAGTTTCCATGATATTTTGGCAACCCGATATGGGTCCTATAAGTTTCCTTTTTTATTTACGTTTTCTTGCAAGATGCAAAAACGTTCAATTTAGGCTCAAAGGTGAAGAAACCACTTTCAAGCGTTGTCCTCCGACAAACAAACACACCACGGGTAAAATTTCTACTTGTCTTCCTATACACCAAGAATTCACAAGAACAGATGGAATTAAAAATTGTCTAATGATTTACGATAGGTGGCCATTTTTCTGAGGCCATCGGTCCTAATTGGCCCAATTACAAATGATCAAAAGTTAACTCGAGGGATCATAAAACCACGTCTAAAACTTACGTTTGATGGATGAACGCGCAACAAGAAACTTCCTACAATATCCCCTATATATGGGAATTCATTAGATTCGATGGGACTGAGAACTAGAAGATGGTTATCAAACGAAGATATGTTCTCTGGAACCACCGATCGTAATTGGTCTAGTTTGACTTAGTCACATACAACCAGAGGCCTACAATGTTTTCCAAACTATGGAGTGTTTTTCCACTCAAGGTTATAGACAATTGTATACTAAAAATACGTAGATAAGAATTTTGTTGTTCAGGATTCAAATGGTGAGCCGATACGAAACCCAACTTGTAAGGTTTTGGTCCTAGTTTGACCTAGTCAACTTTTTAATTACTAAAACCAGAGGCCTACGAAAAGATCATAATGATCAATCGAGGTCGATCTTTTGACTCCTCCAAACAAGGTACACGAAGAAACATCCTCCTTTTTGGTGTTATTTTTTTTCAAGTACTGAAAAGTAATTTATTATTTTAACAAGGAAGCGGACAAATTGTCTACTTACTCGTTAATAAAAAATACTGTAGGTCTAGTTTGTTCTAAAGTAAAGACCTCAAAATGAGGGTTGAATTTCATGGTTGACTACAAAATGGGATTGCAAATGCCATTTTAAGTTTTGCAACAAGTTAATATAAAACAAAAATGTATGTGTTGGAAATATTTTCATTGATGTCAAAGGATTTTTGATGTAACTAAGGGAATCCTAATGGAACTGACGGAAATGTTAACGGAACGGAAATGGTAGAAAGTAACATGGCTCAATATAAAGGGTAGAAAATGAAGTTTAAAGATGAAAATATGATGCATAAGGATTATCATGGTATAAGAAAGATATACACATCTACATAAGAGAGAGTTATCAACATTTTAAGGTGACTCCATGTTTTATGGCACATAACAAGATTTACATGAAGCAGTAAAATTAACATCCCTTTGTCTAAGGAGGGCCAACACTCCTATGAAGGTTATATTTTGTTTGAGTGCATTTAATAATTATCTGCAAAATTGGTAAGCTGACTTTATGCTACTTAATTAAGTCGTGTTAATGGAAAGGTTGTATCGGTTGGAATGATGTGTCTTTTTAGGATGTGAGAAGGATATATAAGGAGATGGAACATTTGGTTTATCAAGCAATTTGAGTGCTTCATTCAAGTTTAAGGGAGAGAAGAAGAAGAGCAGAATATGAAATATAGTGAAGGGCAGATCTATTTTTTGAAGAGTTGCAGCGATTTATATATGTGAAGGGACTAAAATAAATCAGAAGAATATTCTTAGCAGAATTTTTGTTCTAAACATAAAAGATAGGAAAGAGTTTTTTTTTTCATTCTTTATATTTGAAGAGATCGATGTCTCTTGTTGAGTTGGTGCTTAGCAAAAAAGGGGTTGGTGCTCTAAATCATCATCAAAATGAGGGTTTAAGTTCATGGTTGACTTACAAAAAAGGGGTTGGTGCTTATTGGTGATTGTAACTTGGGGATTGGTGTCTGTAAGTTATGAGAAATATAATAAAGAAGATTTTCTCCGTGTTTTCCCCGAAAGGGTTTCCACAAGTGTCTATTTGCATGCATTTAATTGCTTTGATATATTCACTGTGAAACTGATTAATTGTGATTATAAATTTGAGATTAAGTGTTAAATTTAAAAGAATATCATAATACTAATTCACCCCCCCCCTCAGTATTATCTTGTGCTTAACAATATGATCATATTAAGCTTTTAAAATTATATTTTGTTGCAAAAGAAAAAAACTAAAATACGAGAATTATGAAATATAAAGGAGAAATGAACCATGCTTTGAGAAACAAATCTAGTCAAACCCACAGGATTTAGTTCAATATCTCACTTGGGAATTTTGTTAAATAGTCTCACGAGCGTTGATCTAACGTCCATGACAAAACACATATCTTCCCGATCACTTGAAAATCTTCAAATAGAATAAGTTGCGAATTATGTTTTGACGATTCTTTTAGGCATGCTCAAGGCTCCATAATGAACACGACTGGGAGAACATTGGTAAGGTTTTATGGAGCAAGGAAACACATTTTTTCACTTGTGTTTCCTTATAAGTTTCTAAAGACTTTTTAAACGCCTCCATACAACTCCTATGAATTATATAGAGGTTACAAAAATATCTGATATAGATTAATTATTTCCATAACCACTTATTTGTGGATCCAACATTTCCTTTGAATTTACAACTTTCCTTACACATTTATTTCAATAAAATGAATCTTTTGACTACTTAATTGTGTTGATTATATATATGGATGTTTGACAGAAGAAAATAAGTTGTAACATTTTGACGATCCATCTCAAAAGAAGAGTTACTGTAAATTATTGAAAACTCTATATTCTTATGCTCTATAGGGGGTGCCAAATAAACAAATTCACACAACCACCATAGGTTTAATTGGACATGTATATGATGATAAAGTTCAAAGTTTCCTCAAGATATCCAGCATAGTAAGGAATCCCAACCAATTATGTTTGACATAATATTAAATTCCAGGTGGAATGCTATAAGCATCACTTATGCCATTGAAGTCCATTTACAACGCTTTTTCCACTAAACTCGAAAGCTTGCATTTTAAATGAAACAAAAAATAGGAATCTTACATGGTCAGGGCGTGTTCCATTAGACCACATCTCTTTGATGCATTTTTTCGGAACTGTTGACTTGCATAACTTGTATAATCTTCCCCACTTTGTTTGCACTAGTCTACCATAGCATTAACAACTACAAACATCTGACACTATTCCTATACTCTTTAAATTTTTTTGGATGATCAAAACCTATTCCAGAGGTCCCCTTTTGATGTAGGCTAGGAGTATGTGGCAAAAGGGTAGGAGACTCAACTCCTGCGAATGCATTTTCTTCAAAGTTTATGAGCTTTTTCAACAAACCCATTTCGTGTATAGCCTGCAGTCTATGCTATCTAGCAGATCACATTTTTTTTAACAATACAACATCCATCTCTACCAGGGAACCTACCCATCTCCTTAAAATCCAGAAAAAATCCCATTTTGGGGCATACAACATCAAACCAAGGATGAGATAGCAATATTATAAAATACGATTTCCATTATGATTTGATGGACATCCTTACCCTGTTCTGGAAAGCTTCCTTTTTTTGGCGCAGGTTGAGAGGAGATTGCAGTCCATGAGACACGTTTCTTTCAGGAATTTTGGTGACCAATTTACATGTCATGTGCATGCTTCCACTCTTGCATACATGTCTTCCACCATTGAATCTATCCAACACGTGCTAATTTCAACGTGATCGCGCAGGGTTTCAACATGGATTTAGCCTTTGCCACAATTCCTAATAACATGTTATTTGTATTTTAAGACAAGGAAAGGGACAGGCCATTACTGGCATTGATGAAGCCCTTATGTGCCTTCATGTGGGGGGGGGGGGGTCACCTGTTCATTATCTTGCTACACGCCAACTTCCCTCCTCCACATAACCTCCACCTAGGATCACCATAAATCCTCCAACCATTCCCACCGAACTTTCCCCACGCTCTCCCCTATTTTACATATTTTATTTCATTAAATTATTGTAATATACGACACTAGTCGTTGGCGCACTATATCTCCCTTCCCTTATAAAAGCATCATCCTCGATGTGAATCGACATCGAAACCCAAAGCATACATAGGAAATAAAATCAATAATGACACATGTCGCTTAACAAAAGAATCGGTTGATACAACATGATCACAAGTAAGCAAACTAGTTATGGTAATATCTTAAAATTTTAATGTTCATGTGAAGATTGGTAATTAGTTATAGTTTACATTATTACTCAGTTAGGCTTTTCTTTTACAGTACTTCTTAATTTCAAAAATTTAATTACTCATTGTTTACAAATTTTAATTATCTTAATGCTCGTGGGTGCCTAACAGTAAATTGGCCTCAAGATGTCACACAAAAATTAACACAAGCAAAAAACGAACCATGATACATCTTGATACATACATTTCATGACTTTATCACATCACAAGGTCTTAAATTTTCCACCAGGGAATGACAAACAAGTAGTCCACATAACAGATAATTTCCAAAAATTATGTCATAAAGGCAGAAATCCAATTACACACATGTGACTAACAAACAAAAATCATCATGCTAGAGCATATATAGCTTGTATCACATGACCCAAGAACCATGACTATACCCACACAGTTCCAAGACAAGATCCAATACTACATACCAACCAAGAGGAGTGTCACACCTCAATCATAACAATGAGTAACAAGACTCACACGAGTAACTCATTGACCAACATAAGAACAAAAAAATAACTCCATATACGTCTCAAACATCACAAAAAAACACCATATACCTCCTAAAGCATCACAAAACAACTCCATATACCTCCCAAAGAGAAGAGAATCGTAGTGCCAAAACCAATCCAAGCCGCTCAACCATAGAGCCGACATCACCTTATTTCTCCATATCAGGTCACTCAACCATAAAGTGCCATCAAGAATAACAGATCACTAGACCATAGAGTTCTCATCAATTGGAACACTCATGTCATAGAGCATCATATCCATAGAGTGTGATCAAGAATATTGGGTCACTCAAACCATAGAGCCCCATATTATTCCTTTCTCCATTATAATGAGGCTAGGTCACCCTATGGCCCTGGGCACATAGAGCCCCCGTCACCCCATAACCCGAGTGGCATAGTAACCTCGTAGCTCAACAACCTACTACAGCCGTCTATAACCCCTTGGGTGTGTAATCCCATATAATGAAGCCGGATCCATAGGTTCAGCCAATCTATGGTGAATCCCATGACCCTATTCCAACACATTATGACATTAGAACCAACACAACAATCCATATCAAATGCCAAGTGGAAAAAAACCAAAGTCTTGGGATAGGATATAAAACTTTTAAACTTGATACACAATTTAAAACTAAGAAAAGTAAATGGCTAATTAGCTGTAGTTAGTGTAAAAATATGCATGTTAGTGCAACAACCAAATAATTTCCCAAATATAAGAGTATGTCAATCAGAAAATTGTTGGTTCTTACACGAAAAGAAAAAAAAAAAATTTAAATTTATAGATAAAATCTGTATATGCAGATGACACATTAGAATAACTATGTGGCCTTATACGGCCAGGAAAGGGGTACTCAATGAGATTATAGCACTCAACTCAACATCGAGCCCCAGCTTGTAAAATAACATATCAAATAATACAATTATCATCATCTCTGTCTGAATAATCCCATCACCACTTCGACAAGGCTCATCATAGTCAAAATCACATAGGTTGAATCCATATGATAACCATATCGGGAGAGAGAGAGAAAGGAGTACAATTTTTCCATCTACTGAGCCTAAGGTATGTGTGAAACACACATATGCATAACAACCCATTGAGCAACTGTCACACATACCAAATGAAACAAAAGTGGGGTTTTCTACCGATGTAAGGCTCCACTTCCTATCTCGTACTAGGTTGGAGTGACTAGTCAATGCTTACATTTCCTCACAACAAACATACCCATTTTTTACCGATTTTCCTTTGGTTTGGTTAGTGTGGGGTCCACAACATAATACAGAAATACATCACTAACATAATGGTGATTCACAAAAATTAACCATAACATCTTACACATGGTATATATATAGGGTATAACACAATTATTACTTTCATGGGTTATGATACATCACATTATCACATTACTCTTCCAGTCTCCACCACCACCATGCAAAACCATCAGAAATCAAATCTATCCCAAAGGTTGGGAGAGCATGAAGCTTTGCTCTAATACCGAAATCTAACACAAAAATTTTACACACACAAATACAACAGTAAAAATGCCAGGATAACTTTTTTAACTTACATTTCTCACTACACAACAACACAAGGTTCCAAATAGAGAAAATCAACAATTCATAACACCCTTACATGAGTCAACGACTCACATAGATACATGACGACACCATCTACATGTTGATGCCACACTTTTCACAATGAACGAATGCTATAAATAACCCAACCCACAAAAAAAAAGGACTCAAGGATTTGCAAATGCACAAAACATCATTACCATGATTACATCTTCATTACGATTAATATTCCAATAAAATTATTATGTTAATATAATTTTCTCTTTTTTTTTCTACCTACAGATTCATAAGTTCATTCCACATTCAACTTACAGTTCAACCATTTAAGTTTTCTCTTTATCCCTTATGACAATGTCCATAACTTACATAATTATTTTCCATATTTCAGATGGCATACAAAGTTCCTACTTATCTCATTCTTATACTAAAAGTTTGTTTCTCAATATATGTTTTTTGATGTTTAATTTTACCCTAATTATGTAAGAGGACTAACCATAAGTTGTCAGGGGAGAAATAAATGATGATTCAAAGGAGGTGGAGGTTCAAGTTTCCCTTTCCTATAAACTTTTTTCCTTTCGAAGCACATTTTTTCCTCATACTATGAATGTTTTAGTTCCAAAACTAGTTTGATTCAGTTAAGCATTTACATGACACAATTTTATTTTTTGTGGACTTTGTATTGGATCAAATGCCTAGTCCCACCAAAAATAATTTGTATCCATTCTTAAAAAAAATTCAATGATTAAATCAACCATAAGGAGTTAAAGATAAATTTTGTTGCTAAAAACCATTATCACATATACTCATGTTTTCTCATTTCATTTACATTGTTTCTTTTGTCTCTTTTTTCCATCACTTTAACTTAAATAGTTACGAATGTAATTTTCTAACATATTGAAGAAGTACATGATTAGAATAATTATAAAATACACAAGAACCTCAAGTGATTTGTGTTCAAGATTATATCTCATATTTCTGCATTTCACAATTCCGCATGTGAAATTTATTTTATTCTTATGTCATAAAACGGGTATAATAAAGGATTACAAGACCAAGTTTCCAGTTTCTTGGGTTCTCTAAGGTCAACATATTTCAAATCTATTTCATTTGTAAGGAGTTACTCACCATTTTCTACGCACAAGATTAACTCCTTAATTAGTCCAGGATTGGTTTAATTCCAATTACACCTAAGAATCTACTACCCCATCTATATATGAGTTTAAGGTAAGATTACATATTTATGCTAACAATCTTCATGAAAGACCAAGGTGATACGTCCTTAGTAACTAAGGTAACACATTTATCTCCAAGGAACTAAGGAGATAATTAACGAGAGTTAAGTTATAGTTCAACATTTTCACAAGATCCATTTCTGTCAACTGGATCCCTCAAGCAATTCATTCGATCATGAAGTTAATTTCTGGATCTAACTTCTTAAGACTTGGCAGTCCACTAGGATCCTAAGGAAGTGTTTTATTCTGATTACACTAGAAATGGCTTGACCATGTCATTCCTAACCATCGAGTTGACGATGATGTCTCTAAACATACCGATTATGATGATAACACAACTAGGGTATTATTTACATAAGCTATGAGGTTCCATATAGTGTGAATTTTAAGTTCATTCTATGATTTTCATTTATTCTATGCTAACAAGGAACATGTGAGAAAGGTAGATATGCACAAGTTTTAAAATAAGGTCGATTGTTTTATTTATATTTGTTTATTATATTTTTAAGGTAAGAAACACAACACAAATTATTTAATCATCTATTACAAACTAGAAACATACTACGAGATATTAAATTCAAATTCATTTACCATATATATATCAAACCATTTTTTTTACCATACGTAACTATGAATCAAAATTACACCTATTATTAAGTGTACATTTCCCAAGGTATTAGTAAAACTAGTATCTCAAGCATATTAGAAAATTTCAAATATAATTTTTCTGTAACATGGGACTACATTATCCATATATGCATTTTACAATGACTATATAATTACAAAATAAACAATGAATTGCACAACACCTTTTTGCTGTCTGTCTTTTTTACATCCTATAAAAGTATGTGAGCATTAAATCAATGACAAATCATTGGCATGGCGTCCACCATAATCTAGCATAATTAACGTCTTTAGTTTCTAATTTACGTAATAACATAAAAATTTTACATTGGAGAGGATAACAGTTAGAGATATGTATTCATTTCATTTCATTTCACTTCCTTTTTTTTAAACCAAGGAGAGAGAAAGAAATAGGAAAGAGAGAGAAACACTATCTTTTTAAAAGTCAGATTTCACACAAGCCACAAGAAAAAGTTTCAAACAATTATTTAAAAGTGTTAACAATATTTTACAATGGTTTGGTAACCTCGTGAGGGTCCTTGTAATTTCGTTTTACATTTTCCTGCTAGCTACAAAAATGCTCAAATCAAGCTCAGAGGCTAAGAAACCACTTTAAAACATTATCTTTTGATGAGAAAAACACACCACAGTTAAATTTATATGTTTCCAATTATATACAAAGAGTTGATAGGAACTGACAGAATTCAGAACTGGTGAATGGTTTACGATTGGCGGCTACTTTTCCGGGTCCATCGGTCGTAATTAGCCTAGTTGAAAACAATTAAAAGTTAGGTTGAGGGCTCATAAAACCACGTCCAAAACTAATGTTCGATGGAGGAACGTGCAACGAGAATCATCCTATAATTTCCTCTCTATATTGAGAATTCACAAGAGTCGATGGGACTGAGAACTAGCAAATGGTTATCGAAAGGCGACAGGTTTGCTGGAGCCACCGGTTGTAATAGGTCCAACTTTTACCTAGTCAAACTATGACCGGAGGCCTACAAAATTCCTTTGCCAAACTAATAAGAAGAGTCTTTTTCCCCAAATTGAAGGTTCCAAAAACTTTATTGGTAAAAAAAATAGTAGAGGTTTGCGAAGGCATAAAATAATTTTGTTGCTCAAGGTTCAAATGGTGGTTCAAAATGAAAGCCAAATTTTTAGTTTTAGTAGCTTCCTACTACTACAAAATGATGAAACATTGATCCTAGAAGGGTGTCAATAACATAATAGAATATCATTCGAGGTCGATTCAAGGATTGAAATGAATCCTCACATAACAAGGTACATGTAGGAAACATAACATCTCATTTCCGGAGTTACGAAGGTTTTTTTGTGAGTCTCCAAAAATCATAATTTACCTATTTGAAAAAGGAAACAGTCAAATAATTTACAGGGGCTCAACTTCAACTCGTCAATAAAACAATACTGTAGTGATCTAGTTTGGTCTTGAAGTTTTCTAAACCAGCTCAAACTGATGGTCAAAGTTCATGATTGACTAAAAAAAGGTTATTTTGATTGCGTGAGTTATGATATGACATTTTATTATTTTGCAATTAGTTAATATAAAAAAATTAAATGTATGATAATCCTAAGATTTTAAAATTATATTTCCTTGCAAAATAAAATACTAAAGTATGATAATTATGAAAGCTAAGAAAAAATGAACCATGCCTGGAGAAATGAAGCCAGTCAATCCCGCAGGATTCGGTTCAATATCTCACTTTAGAATTTCATCAAATAATTCACGAGCATTTATCTAACCTCCACGACGACACACATATCTTCTTGATCACTTGAAATTTTTGAACAAAATAAGTTACCCATTATGTTTTGATGATATTATAGGCCTACTGAAGGCTCCATACTGAACATGAGCTGGGAAAACGTTGGCAAGGTTTTATGTAGCAAGGAAACACATTTTTATCTTGTGTTTTCTTAGAAGTTTCTAAAACCTTTTTAACGCCTCCAAACACTCCTATGACTTGTGGAGGTTAAAAATATCTTATATAGAGTACTTCTTTCCATACCCACCTATTTTTTTCATCCCATTTTCTCTAAATTTATAACTTTCCCTACACAATTATTTCAATAAAGGGAATCTTTAGACTTATTGTGATGCTTATATATAGATGTTGACAAAAGAACATAAGTTATAGCATTTTGATGATCTAGCTCAAAAGAAGAGTTGTTGTAAATTATTAAAACTCCATATTTTTTATGCTCTATATGGGGTACCCAAAAAAACACATCCACACAAACCACCACAATTTTAATTAAAGTGTTGATTATAAATTTTAGAGTTTCCTCAAGATAACCAGCACAACAAGGAATGTCAACCAAGCAGACATAATATTTAATTCTAGGTGGAATTCTATAAGCATCACTTATGCCATTGAAGTATTTACAACACAAACCCTTTTTCCACTAAACCTACAATCTTGCACTTTAAATGAAACAAAAATGAAGCTTACATGGTCATGGTGTGTTATATTAGACCACATCTCTTTGATGCAGTTTTCCGAATTGTTAACTTTCCTTGTGTAATATTCCCCACTTTCTTTACTAGTCTGCCATAGCATTAGAAAATGCAACATCTTATACTATTCCTCTACTATTTAAAATTTCTTGGATGATCACAACCTGCTCCAGAGGTCCCCTTTCGATGCACGCTAGGAGTATGTGGTAAAAGGGTAGGAGAATCAACACCTTTGAATGTATTTTCTTGAAAGTTTTCTGAGATTTTTCAACAAAACCATTTCATGTATAGCCTGCAGTCTATGTTATCCAGAAGAACACGTTTTTTTTACATCCATATCTATCAGGGAGCCTGCAACTATAAATTCCAACAAAACTCACACTTTGGAACAGACTAGGAGGAGGAAACTAGCAAAATTAAAAAAATCTACTTTATATTATGCTTTGATCGACATCCCTACCTTGTTCTGGAGCTTCCTTTTTTTGGCGTAGGATGAGAGGACATTGTAGTCCATGAGACACATTTCTTTCAGGAAATTTAGTGACTAATTTACATTTCACATGCATACTTCCACTGTTGCATACATGTCTTGCACCATTGAATCTATCCAACACTGCTAAATTTCAACATGAGACAGATTCAACATGGATTTAGCCTTTAGATTCCTAATAAGGTAATTTTCATTTTTAGACAAGGAAAGGGACAAGCCTTACTGGCATTAATGAAGCCCATGTGCCTTCACGTGGTGGGGGGGAGGGTCACCTGTTGCATATTGCTACACGATAATTTTTCCTCCTCCACACACATCCACCTGCTCACCATAAATCCTCCAACCAATCCCCCCAAACTTTCCCCACACTCCCCCTAATTTAATTATTTTATTTCATTTTTTAAATTTTTTATTTAATTTAAAACAACATTGTGAACTACATCTCCATCCCCTTATAAGAGCATTGTCCTTGATGCGACACAACATCGAAGATCGAAGGGTACGTAGGAATAAGGTTTAAAATGACATATCTTGTTTAACAAAGAAACTTTTCGATACAACGTGACCACAAGGAAGAAAACTAATTTTGGAAATATCTTAAATTGTAATGTTATGTGAAGATTGATAGTTCTAGTTTAATTTTTTTATTGCTTATTTAGTCTTCCATTATAGTGTTTCTTATCTCAAGATCTTAATACGCATTTCTTAGAATTTTTTATTTTTCAATTGTCTTATATTTGTGGGTGTCCAATAGTAATCAGCCACAAGGTGTTACACACAAAAATCAATACAACACAACACAAACGACCCACGAAACATATTTCTACATACTTTCATGATTATATCACATCACAAGTCCTTTTATTCAATCATGGAAAGATAAACACGTAGTCCACATAAAAAAAAAATCCAACAATTATGTCACATGCATAGATCCAACACACATAAGTGACTAAAAAAAATAATGAATCATGATGCTCATAGATATAGCACTAGTATCACATGAACCAAATACCATGACTATACCCAAATAGTTCCAATACAATATCTAATAGTCCATACTAACAAAGTGCAGAGTCAAGCCTTAATCACAACAATGTGTAGCAAGACTCACACAAATACACATAAATCACTATACCAACTCCAAAAATTGTAAAACATCATGACATAATCTCTATATATTTCCTGAAGCATCACAACACAACTCCATATACCTCCCAAGCATCAATCACACATTTGTAGATACAATGGAAACACCTCAGGTTTGTAGGTATACCTATTTTGAGGTCAGTCTTTAGGATTAAAAGGATGGTTCCTTATTGGTGTATCCTATACTGATTCTCTGGGGTTTAAGGGTAAGAAATAGCTATAAAATAAATAAACTGAGGTGATACACAAAACTTATATGAGGGATTTGACTAAGTATATGAAAAATTGATGTGGAAAGGTTCTCTTGATGCACAGAGCCAAAAGTTTTCTGCAGATTATTTAAGGGAAAAACTTGGTGGTACTGAGGGAAAAAATATCACAACAATATTAATAAGTTAACATGCACATTAAAATTTAATTAGAATTTACTAATATTGCAGCAAGGTAAGATGATTGTTCAAGGAATTTGCATTCACAAGACTAACAAAAACATACACAAGTTGTAAATAATAGGTAAGGCAAGAAATTACTTCACACAAAATAGAAAAAGGCTTTAGTACTCCTATATCCAAAAATTCCTCCGAGGGCTTTTTGCTTTACAAAGGCACACAATATATAGCAAAAAAAAGTTCACTGTCTTCCTAAAAATAGCCTAAGGCTTGTACTCGCCCATGCATCCTATTTCTAATCCTTAATTTAATAATAGATAAAGGAATAGAAATAGAGCATGAAATTACAAATAGGCATTATTAGCCTTACTTACAATTACAGTCAAACTAAATTTTACTGTTCAATTTTTAAGAAAGAGAAGGATGAATAATTTGCTAAAAATAAGGTTTCTTGGTAAGAAAGTATCTCTCCATGAACATGGAACTCTGTCTTCTTCTCTATTATGTCCCTTTGTGAAGGCATGCAAAAAATACAACTCCCTATTCTGTGAGTAAAATAATTACACTAATTGAAATATTTACAAAAATAATTCCTCCTATGGGGACCACCTGCTATGTGCACATGTTCTGATGGTATTGACATCTCTTTTTCTAAGTGGTCACATATAGTGACATTCTGCAAGTCAAATCTACCTCCTTGAAGTGGGGACCACCCCCAATCTACTTGGTCTGGCCACCTTGGTGGACTTAGCAATATAAAAGGGTTGACCATTTTACATGGCACATGCCACTATATCTCTCCACCACCTTTTGATAAATACACACATGTATATATGTGTCAGTATTTACATATTTGGTAGTGTATAATTTGAAATTTACCTTTTCAGTTATCATTGGGTATAATTTGGTTGGCATTTTGATATTTGAAGGCATACACTAAGGTGGGACTTTTGAAAGTCATTTGCAATGATTATTTGATTGGTGGACACGTGGGTTGTCCCCTTCTTCATGGTGACTCACCCCTTGGTAAACTTGGTCAGTGGTATATGTAACTCAAATGGAGTTTTCTTTGATATTAATTGATCATCTTGAGCCCTTGATCTCTGCACCTCTGTTTTGATGTCGTTGATCCTTGGACTCACGGTTAGGGTTTCTGACTTGACATTAAATGTGGTCGGTGAGGAACTAACCTATGGTTATTTGCTTCGGTTCTGGAGACTAATGCTTAGGCATTGATCCTTGTACTTGGTGATTATGGGCCATCAATTCTTCTAGATGTGGTTAGGGTTTATTGACTCACCTTCTCAAAATATTTGGTTAAGTTCATTGGACCCATTTGTGACCATTTCAATTGATCCTTTAGCTCGTGGGCGAAGCCCTCAAAAAATTTCTATAGACCGCCATTGTTGGAGATTTTAAGCTCGACCTCGATCTTCTGATCTCAGTTCGTTTATGTTTGGTGGTCATTTCTTTGTTGGGATTAGCTTCTGGAAACTCTGTAGGGTTGTGACCGCCATCTTGATTATTTAGAGCTCTGATTTGTTTATTCGTTTTGGCCTCTGTGAAGGAGTTCATGGAAACCTGATTTTTTCTTTTGAAGTGGCCACTATGGTTAATCACTTCGAGCTTTGTATACTCTTTTTGAGTGAGTAAAACTTGGCTTTATGCAAAAGACTTTCTATTTTTTTTCTATTAGGCTCTTTTGTAAGATATGAGTTTCCTTTTCTCATGGTGATCTCTGAGTTAGAGCCATTCATTGTAAGATCTGTGAGTTACCTTCTCTCTCGGCCGCCATCGTTAGTGCCATCTTTGAGCTCGAGTTCCATAGCTTGGACTTTGTGTTCATTTTCTCGGAATCATTGAGAAATTGAAAGTTCATAACTTGATCCCTGTGTGATGAGCATTAATATTTTGATGAAGGTAAGTTTTTCTGATCTCTGAGCTTTTCAACTACATCATTGATATCATCTAGATTTCAAAACACTAATTTTTTTCTCATTCTTCACATACCTCGTGCCTTCTTGCTTCTTTTGTGGATCTCGAGTTGAAACTCGTGTTGGGTTGCTTCTTTTGCTGAACTTGATGACCATTTGAGGGTTTCTCAGATTTAACACCTAAAGAGTAAGTACTTATTCCTTATCTCTGGTTTTTCCTTTAATACCCATTAATGGGCCTGCAATGAAAACTAAGATTTGTATTTGCTGTCTGATTTTGCATCATTTCGCACTTTGTTCCATTCTGCTTTGATTTTGTTGAGGGTATTTGTATATTGACTGGTAATTTGCTTTGTTTTACTTCGACGCGGTCACCATACTTAATCATTTTTGATCTCTGATGGAGTCTTGTAGGTCTTGATTCATTGCTTAGTCGAGCCCTATAATATTAGTCATGTAATGGTTCTGTGATGTAATAAGGGCTCATACATTGGTATTCCTTTTCATTTGGCTTTATAGTCTGGTCTCTGTCTGAGGAATTGATGTGCTCTATCTTTGTATTTTTAGTACTTTATGGCCTTCTCAAGGGTTCCAATACTTGAAAAATGTATTACGTTGCTTCATGTTTTCCTTCATATATTCCTTGGAGGCTATTCTTAATATTTCATAGCTCTTTAAGTTGTATTAATGTGATATTTTATTTTCAGACTGCCTTTATCGAGAATACTAATGTCCTCTTGACTAAGAGTTACTTCTTTGATTACATTTTCTGGGTTATAATCATCTCCTTTACTCTGATCATGAACTGATATACATGTTCTGAAAAGATAGTTATACCTTAAATCTAGGTTATTATCTCTTTCCGAAGCCCTTTGTAACTATAGATGTTACTTGAATTACTTGTCACTTTTAATGGCATCATGAGATATCCCCTTTTTTCATCTGTATTGGCTTGTGATCATGTCATAAATGAGTACTTCCCTAGAGGCTTTGAATGTAATGTACTTCATTTGGGCCACCATGATTGTAGATTTTTGTGCTCTCATATTTGCTTCATTTCTAAAATACTTGACTCTTCTATTCTGTGAACTTGTAATCTGTAAGTACTTTTCTTAAAAATAGAAGCAATATTTTAACTGTTTCAGATATTATTTTCAAGGCATATACCTTGATATAGATGCTTTATTTCTTTTCTACAATTGTTTCTTACATAGATGCTTGCTGGAAAATTTTAAATGTTGATTTTTCATGGTGAAGCCCTCACAATTTTTTTTAGAATCATTTCTATAATGTATTTTCCAAAAATAGTAGTCGTATTTTCTGATCTAGAATATGTAAAGTAACACCTTTTCTTGTTGAATTGATATAACAATTTGAGAACTGAAAAAATGGTAGTTGTTTATCCTTGATCTTGTGATGCTTTTCTGCTTCCTATAGCACTTATTTGATTTTCATAGTTCTTTTAAAGCATGTAGTAATTGAAAACAACATGATGAAAAGTTGTAAATGTCCATTTTACATGGCAAAGCCTTGTCAAAATTTTCCCAGAATCTTCTCTCTCATCCCGTTTCAGCTATTTTCCCTTTTTCTATCTAGCTTCAGCTTCTTGGAATTTGATTCTTCCTCTTCTACTGCAACTAAAACAAGTGTTTCTATCTTCCAGTCTCTCTTTTGTACTGTTACTTCTTCCATTTGCATAATAGTTACTGAAACTCAAATTACATTCTTTCTTCTTTCCAGTATGTACTTATGACTTGTCAATTTTTCCCTGGCTACAACCTATACTTGCACACTTAAGAAAACAATTAGAAGAATAATTAGGCTTTTTGGCCTCTCTTATGTCCATGTCCTTCTCTTCTTTTCTCTTTCTTCTTTTTGAGTGCATAAGCATGTATGCAGTTTGATATTCAAGTAGAATATATCTCCTATTATTTGAGATTCATATGCATGAAATAGGATTGTGTAGGAATATGGTTTGATCCCTGAGCTGGTAACTAACAGTTGACCTCCTTTCTTTTTAGGTACAGTGGCCTCTACAATGGAGATGAAGAAAAGATAGAGTAGAGATGCTTCGATCAAAGAAAGAAAATCCCAAGGCAATGATGGGTTCACTCATACTCCTTTACTTTCTCTTTCATGCATGTGTACCTTTATTTTTAGTAGTTGTACTTTACTTTTCAGTTACATCCCACGGCTTGTGTGGGAAGCATTTGAAAATTCCTTATGAATAAAACATTGAATTTCGTAAATGAGTTGTATATTTATTTCTGCATTCTAGCTTCTCTGTATGGATTGTATAATGAACTAAACAACTCAGTAACATAATTGAATGTCTTAATCATGAAGGAAAGAACATTGATTAGAACTTGTAACATTCAGTAATGAACTCTGATTTTCTGTAATCTGTAGTTATGTTTTCTGTCTCAAAACTGAACACTTCACCTACTCTATGCAATTCATGTCTTCATCAAGACAACACATCTGTCCTTCAGGGCCTTTGTGTTCTTTTGTTGAAGGCATGGTCATGAAATTGCAGACTATGTGATCTGTTACGTTTTGTAACAACACACATAGCTGCAGATTTCATGTAATCTTTTAAATAAAATAGCCAGTAATGACATAATATGAAAATATCCCTTAGCTTAGGTATACTTCACCAATGCTATCCATTGTAACAAAGTTTCGAGTTGCCCATTTCGGCACAAGTGTAAGAAATTGTCAACATTTCTAGTGATCCTGCGGGGAAAGCTGCCTACTAGCTTATATACCAGTGCCTTGCTCTTGTCCATTGGGCATGGAGTCCAAATATGTAACCAAAATCTGTTATACGAAAGGTCCAACCCTTCCAAAACAAACTAAAATTGGGAAAAGATCTGGTAAACAGATCATGTGCACGAATGCACTTATTAAAATAAAGGACAATGCAATGTGAAAAACTACACTTATTGAATGGAAATCCTACTCTAACAATCACTGTAAGATTTTCAATAACAGTGTTTGAGAAACATACCATTCACAGGAATGGGAAGTTCCTCTCCATTTAGCTTTGAAAGCTGAAAAGCATTGTGTTCCTTGCAAGCTGAAATCATGTAAGGACCACTCCAGATTGTATCAAACTTTGTGTGTCTTCCTGAATTTACATGATCAACATCCCACTTTAACACAATATCTCCTTCATTGAAGATTCTGAATTTGGCTTTCTTATCAAAAGTCTTCTTCATCTGCTTCTGATTATTTTCCATATTCAAATGAGCTTGATCTCTTAGCTCTTGTAATTCCATTAACTCTGCATAACGAACATGCAATGGTTCATTCTCAAGAAGCTCCATTTGATGCAGCAAATGTAAAGTAGGTAACTCAATTGAGATAGTAATTCTTGCTTCTTTTCCATACACAAGTTCATACAGTGAATTGCAACTGATCTCTTAGGAGTCACTCTGTCAGCCCAAAGTGTTAAATTCAACATTATATGCCAATCTCTCTTGTTATCCTTGAGTGTTCTTCTGATGATCCTTAACAGATTTTTGTTAGTACTTTCATCTAAGCCATTACCTTATGGGTAATAATTAGATGAAGAGCTTAAATAGATTCCATGGTTGACATCCCAATCTCTTACTTTAGTATCAAGAAATGCTAGAGCATTATCTGATATGATAGTTTCCGGAACACCAAATCTACAAACTATACCTTCATAAAAGGATAGTATCAAAGTTTCATTAGCAATCTTTCAAAGCTATTGCTTCATTCCATCATGTAAAATAATCTATAGAAGTTAAGATCCACTTATGTCCTTGTGAAGAAGGCGGGTTTATCATGCCAATAAAGTCAAGACCCCACTACATAAAAGGTTGATCAACTGAAATAGGTTGTAAAGGAAATGAAGCTAAATGTTCTTTTCCAACAAAGAAAGCACATTTCTTACACTTTCTAATCCATTCAAAATAATCTTTGAATATGCTAGGCTAATAGTAACATGCTTTCATGATTTATAAAGCTGTATTACGTGCTGAGAAGTGACCTCCTGCAAGTCCTTCATGGAATTCATATGATATTTTCTGAATTTTATCATAGTTAACACATCACAACAAGATTCCATTTATATCCCTTTTGAGCTACACACCATCAATGAAAAGATAAGGAATAGCTTATAATTTGAAATATCTTCGTTTGTTGTTATCCATACCTTTCGGATAGGTGTCATGCTATAAGTAGTTAAACAAATCAGTCATCCACCTTGATTCTTGGATCTCTTAAGAAAGTTTAGGTTATTGATTTTCTGGTTGGACCATGATATTTGATTGTTGATACGTAATTTCAACATGTTGTTCTGAATCTTTAGGTTCTGCAGCTTGCTATTTTTCCATATCAACAACTAGATGCTCACATAAACCTTTACTCGAACTATTTTAGCAACCCGAATATCAACATCATACTCCATGACCTTTGTTATCCAGTTTGCTCTTTTCTCATTTAACTCCTTATTTAGTAAGAAAACTTTCACGCTTGGATGAGAAACAAGAACATGGATTTTATTGTTCAAAATCATATACTTGAAATTCTTTAGTCCTCTGACTACTGAAAGTACTTGTTTTTTCAAGAAATGTGTACCTTGTTTCATAATCATGCAAACTCTATCCAGAGAAAGCAATTGGATACTCAATATTCTCATCATTAACCTGAGTTAAAATTGTTGAGATTGTTTCAGCTCCTGCTAAGTGCATACAATGTAAAATATTTATCAAAATTTGGATTTGCAAGAGTAGGAGCCTGAGACATAGTTGTTTATGATTGCTTCAAAACGTTCTCTCCCTTCGTTGGTCCAAGAGAATTTTTTCTCTTTCTTTAACATAGATGTTAACGGTTTAACCAATGATGCAAAATCTAGGACAAATCTTCTAACAAAGTTGATTTTCCCAAGAAAACTTTGTAATGCCTTCTTATGATGAGGCGATGATAGCTGTGATATAGCTTTGATTCTGAAAGGATCAATTGCTAAACCTTGTTTAGAAACAATATGGCCAAGTAGTTTACCTTGATGTAATGAAAAGATAGACTTCTTGGGGTTCAAGGATATTCCAAATTGTCTACATAACTGAAAAGTCTTCCTTAAATACATTAGGTGTTCTTCAAAATCTTTTGAAAATACAGTAACATAATCTAAATAAACAAGGATACATTTATTTAATAAGCTACAAAAATCCATGTCCATTACACGTTGAAACGTTGCACCGACATTTGAAAGACCAAAAGGCATTCTTTTGTAAGCATAAGTACCCCACTTGGTGGTAAAAGCTGTTTTATATCTATCTTCTTCTCAGACTAAAATCTGATTGTATCCACTGTAACCATCTAGAAGAGATAGTCTATCTGATCCTGAGATTGTTCTCAAAATCTGATCCATGTTCGGTAGTGGGTAATGATCTTTTAACGATGCTTTGTTAAGATCTTTGAAATCCACACATAATATGATTTCTCCATTCTTCTTCCTAATAGGAACAAGATTTGCTACCCAACTTGAATGCTTAACTTGGACAATAATTCCTGATTTAATCAAATATGATAACTCTTTCCTCTTAAGAGGTTCTATTATAGGATTTACAGGCCTCTATTTCTACCTAACTAGTTTAGAATTTGGCTGCAATTCAATGGCGTATTGTGCTAAACTAGGATCAAACCCTTTTCAGGTCTTGATATCTCCAAGAAAAAACATATTTAAATTTTGTGCAAAGATCCAATAAAAGACTGTTTTTCAGCTGAGGAACATACCTTTCCAAGAAAATAAATTTTTTCCTTCATCAACTGAAATCTCTTCATAATTATCAGCATGAGTACCAGACATCTTAGTTTTCAGTCCTTTCTCAACTGGTCATCAGTGCTGAAGATGTCTTCCAACATGACAAGTCCTCGAGGTAATTTATTTGTCTTTAGTTGAGATTTGATCTGGTCACCATATAAATGTTGTAATTTATCCTGAAAATGCAGAAAATTCAGCTTCTTGCTGCAAAAACCTACCAATTTGATTTGTTATCAGGTATAGAGGGCCTGACAATTAAGCTTAATATGGGGCTGAATTTTTTTGATTTCTGTTTATTCTAGCACTCCGAAACTAGCACCAATTGCTGCAAGTCTATCTGCGTGCTTATTTTCAGTTCTAGGAATAGATGAAGGGGGTTAATAGCGTCAAAATATTCCATTAAGTCTGAAAATCTATGTTTGTAAGATTTCATTAATGGATTCTTACAAACATTAAAGTTTTTACTTGATTGATAACCAACTCAGAAGTCACCAAAAAAAATGTAATGATGTTGATACCTCTCTTTCTGGCCCAACTAAGCCATGAATTAATGCTACATATTCAGCTATATTATTAAGTGCATGTAAATTGGAGACTCAAAGCTGAGAAATAACTTTCGTTTGTTATGGGAAGTGAGCATCAAGCCTTCTCCATGTCCTTTCAAACTTAGCTCCATCGAAATGAAGCTTCCAAATCCCTTTATGAATTTTTGTTTTGGATAGCAAGGGAAGTGGTGTACCCTCTTCATGCATAGGTGATATACACCAAAAAGGAATGTTCTTCAACTTCCTTAAAATGATCATGGGCATGTTCCTCAAACATTTTTTCATCCATAAACATGTTAGAAACACCCATCTAATACTAAAACCTGAGCTACATCATGAAATGGAGATTGATCTAACGCTAAATAAATTGGCCATATACATTTGGAGAATGACTGCTCAATGTGAAATCTGGCCAATGGTTCTGAATTGATAGTAACCTTAGTTCCATAATGTGTGGGTGAAAAACAAGGACCAATATGAAGAGAGATAACCTCCTATTTTCAAAACTGTAAAATCTGATAGATAAGCTAAGAAAAAATATGGAGGTAAATCCACAATGTAACATCCTGCAGAATGGAAACATTGAGGCAAGCATATAACGTTACCTCTAAAAAGATTACACCAATTGGTTATTAGTTGTAGTTCCATCAAGATGTAAAACACTCTTTTCTGTAGGGCTCATACTACAGGCCCAATTTTTCTGCAATTGCTTTTGGCATAACGGTGCTACTTACACCGCTGTCCACCATACAATTATGAACTATATTTCCTTCAATAATCAGTGATAAATAAAATGGATTAGGTGGTTTCTTTATATCATGAGCATTTAAAACTTTCTGAACCATCCATCTAACACCCGTTCAGGCGGTCTTGACTAAGTGATTCCAAGGACCATATCTGCCTTTTGAACCTCTTTTTCTGTTGTTTTGAGAAGAAATTTGCAGCTTAGCTAGTTCATGAGAGATAAATCCTGGTTGTCCTAGGATACTTAGAGCATCCCACATCGAGATGTTAACATTATGTTTTTTCATTACATCAACGATGTTGAAAGAAGTAACCGTTTTAGAGATAGATTTAACTGTTTTAGCATAAGCTTTAGTAAAAATGGATTCTGCTTGGCAACAACTTTAGATATCTGAGGAATAAATAGTCTTCTTGGATCAGGCTGTAGCTTTTTTTGTTGCTCTTTACCAGCTGAGAACTTGTTATTCTTTGTGGAACAACAGGGTTGAGGTTAGCTGGTTTTGGGGCTGTAGATGCTGAATTATCAGTGATAGTGGGCAACATGGGTCTATTTTGTTGTTTTTTGCATTTTTAGCAGCTTTTTCTTGAGCTCTAGTGGTAACTGCAATAAAATAATCCTCATTGAGGGGACTAACCAAATTCTGTTCAGGTGCTTTTTGAACATGGGTTTCTTGCTGCCCACTCTCCATTTAAGTCATGAACAATGCTTCAGATTGAGGTTGTGCACTGAGATTCAAGTTCAGGAAACACATTTGGTAATGGACATGTAGCTGAATGAGGTTGGTTGCAAGGACGTGGAACCACTCTTCTGTAGCCATGTTGACTGGAACTAAGGCATTAGATGTACTAGGAATGTTTGGATCAAATTGTCTTTGGTGATAAGGCTGCCCTATAATTTTGATTCTGTTGGTAAGGCTGCATATTTTGTTGATTTTACTGATAAGGAGCTTGATAAGGCCTGCTAGGTAATGCAAGTCTGATTTTCAATTGATGTCAGCTTATTTCCCATGGTTTGTAAATCTTTAAACATATCTAGAGATGGGGCTAACAACAATAGGCTCTACAATTGCAATAGTGTTGTGGAATAAGGGCTAAATCTACCAAATATGGCATCTAAGGCCTTGGTGCTAATTTTCCAGCCTAAATAAGGTTGTTTTCAGTGCTTTTATAGCAATGTCATAGGCATTAAGAAGAGTATCACCTCCCATGGATTGAATCATAGTTGAAATATCACTGGGTTTAATGATCTGAGATGATAAAGGAAAGGGTGATCAGGGGGAGGCTTAACACTTGCAGGGATTCTTTTCCAAGTCCTAGCAAAATGGATGTTAGAAACTGGACATGTACTCATGAGGGGCTCTTTTAATAGTAGATAAATGTTCTATGAGAGACAAATGATTTGAATTGTCCTGGAACTCGAGATTTTAGTAGCTTTTCACCTAAATCATCCTAAGTTCTTATGCTTCCAATCTCTAGGTTTCTGTACCATTGCAAAGCTTGTCTCTTAAAATATGCAGCTAAAAGTCTCTAAAGCTACATCTTCATGAGTGATATTATGGACTGCACATATGGCTGCAACATGATTTAATATGTTCAGTGAGGTGTAACTTGATTTTCACTAGGTGAAGATGGTATAAATCTTCATGGCAGCATTGGGAATATCATGATAAACTGGAATTACAAAGGAGGTTGCCATTAGTAAAGGGCACAAAATTTCTGAGGGTGGAGTTGGAGGGGGTGGCCATTGGAAAAATGGGACATTGATAGGAAAAATTGATATGTGGTGAAGGAATATGACAGGAGGATACGGGGTTATGCAAAACACTTGGTCTATTATAGGGTAATGTATTACCAACTCTTCTCCTTCTAGCATAATTCAAAGGTAAAGAAACAATGTCAGGAGGGATTCCTCTTATTGATGATCGTGTAGTCACTTTAGGCATGGAAACATGCTGTCTAATACTGGTCTGGAATAAGATTTACGAAGTCTCCAAAAGATCATAAAATCTTTAGAATAAATTGCTGTAACTTGCTCCAGAAAGTAACTTTTAATTTGTTGTAAATCTACAAGGGTTGCATAACTAGTATCTGATTCATTGTCCCCACTGGGCATAATCCAAAAAGGGCGCTGTTATCTCTCGAAAGTGCACCCTGTAGAGAGATGGCTGCAGATTTTCTAAGCTTGCAGATATTCTCTCTCTCTCTCTCTCTCATAGATACAATGGAAACACCTCAGGTCTGTGGGTATACCTATTTTGAGGTGAGTCTCCGGGATTAAAATTTCGGTTCCTTATTGATGTATCCTAAACTGATTCTCTGGGGTTTAAGGGTAAAAAATGATGTAAAATAAATTAAAATTGAGGTGATACACCAAACTTATATGAGGGATTTGACTGAGTATATGCACAATTGATATGTGGAAAGGTTTCTTGATGCAAGAGCCAACAATTTTTCTACAGATTATTTAAGGGAAAACACTTGGTGGTACTGAGGGAAAAGAATATCGCAACAACATTGATAAGTTAACATGCTTATTAAAATTAAGCAAAAAATACTAAATTTTACAGCAGGGTAAGATGCTTGATTAGGGAATTTGCATTCATAAGACTAATAGAAACATACACAGGACTATAAATAATTGGTAAGGTAGAAATTATTCACACTCAAAAGGAAAAATGGCAAGAATTGCTTCAGTACTCTTATATCCAAAAGTTCTCCAGGGGATTTGTGCTTTACAAAGGCACACAATATATAGCAAAATAAAGTTCACTCTCTTCCGAAAAATATCCTAAGGCTTGTACTTGCCCATGCATCCTATTTTTAATTCTTCATTTAATAATAGATAAAGGAATAGAAATAGAGCATGTAATTACAAATAGGCATTATTAGCCTTACTTACATTACAGTCAAACTGAAGTTGACTGTTCAATTTTTAAGAAAAGAAGGATGAATAATTTGCTAATAATAATGTTGCTTGCTAATGCAAGTCTTTCTCCTTTGAACATGCAACTATGTATCTTCTTCTCTATTTTGTCCTCTTGTGAAGGCATGCAAAAATACAACTCCCTGTTTGTGAGCAAATAATTACACTAATTGCAATATTTGCAAAAATAATTCCTCCTGTGGGGATCACCTATTATGTGCACATGTTCTAATGGTATTGACATCTCTTTCTAATTGGTAAAGTGAGTGACACTCTGTAAATCAACTCTAGCTTCTTGAAGTGGGGACCACCTTCATATTGTACTTGGTTTGGCCACCTTGGTGGACTTAGAAATATAAAAGGGTTGACCATTTTACATGGCACATGCCACTATATTCTCCACCACCTTTTGATAAATACACACATGTATATATGTGTCGGTCATTACATATTTGGTAGTGTATAATTTGAAATTCACCTTTTCGGTGATCATTGGGTATAATTTGGTCGGCATTTAATTTGAAGGCATACACTAAGGTGGGACTTCTAAAAGTCATTTGCAATTATTATTTGATTGGTGAGGTGGGTTGTCCCCTTCTTCATGGTGACTCACCCCTTGGTAAACTTGGTCAGTGGTATATGTAACTCAAATGGAGTTTCCTTTGATATTCATTGATCATCTTGAACCCTTGATCTTTGTACCTCTATTTTGATGTCGTTGATCCTTGGACTCGCGGTTAGGGTTTCTGACTTGGCTTTAAATGTGGTCGATAAAGAACTTACCATGGTTATTTTCTTCGGTTCTGGAGATTGATCCTTAGGCATTGATCCTTGTACTTGGCAATTCTGAGCTATCAATTCTTCTAGATGTGGTTATGGTTTAATGACTCACCTTCTCAAAATCTATGGGTAAGTTGATTGGACCCATTTGCAACCATTTCTTTTGATCCTTCAGCTCATGGGGGAAGCCCTGACAAAATTCCTATAGACCACCATTGTTGGAGATTTTAAGCTTGGCCTCGGCCTTCTGAGCTTGGTTCATTTGTGTTTCATGGTCATTTCTTCGTTGGAATCAGCTTTTGGAAACTTTGTAGGGTTGTGACCGCCATCTTGATTATTTCGAGCTCTGATTTGTCTATTCGTTTTGCCTCTGTGAAGGTATTCATGGAATCTGAGTTTATTTTGAAGTAGATGCCATGGTTAATCACTTTGAGCTCTGTATACTCTTTCTGAGTGAGTAAAAATCAGCTGTACGCAAAAGATTTTCTATGTTTTTTGCTTCTTTTAAGCTCTTTTGCAATATCTGAGTTTCTTTTCTCATGGTGATCTCTAAGTTAGAGCCCTTCTTGTAAGCTCGGCGAGTTACCTTCTCTCCCAGACGCCATCGTTAATGTCTTTGAGCTCGGCTTCCGCAGCGGGACTTTCCATTCTTTTGATCGTAATCATTGAGAAGTTGAAGCTTCATAGCTTGATCCCTGTGTGATGAACATTACTATTTTGATGAAGGAAAGGTAAGTTTTTCTTATCTCTGAGATTTTCAACTACATCATTGATATCATCTTGATTTCAAAACACTGATATTTTGTTCATTCTTCACATGCCTCGTGCCTTTGTGGTTCTTTTGTGGATCTCGAGTTGAAACTCGTGTTAGGTTGCTTCTTTTGCTGAACTTGATGACCATTTGAGGGTTGCTCAGATTTAATTTGAACAGTAAGTACTTATTCCTCATTCTGGTTTTTCCCCTAATACCCATTAATGGGTCTGTGATGAAAACTAGGATCTATATTTCCTGTCTGATTTTTAAATTTTAGGATCATTTCAAACTTTGCTCCATTCTGCTCTAATTTTGTTGAGGGTATTTGTATATTGACTGGTAATTTACTTTGTTTTACTTCGACGCAGTCAGCATACTTAATCATTTTCGAGCTTTGATGGAGTCCTATAGGTCTTGATTCCTTGTTTACTTGAGCTCTATAATATTAGTCATGTAATGGTTCTATGATGCAATAAAGGCTCATACATTAGTATTCCTTTTCATTTGGCATTATAGTCTGGTCTCTGTATGAGGAACTGATGTGCACTATCTTTGTATTTTTAGTACTTTCTGGCCTTCTCAAGGGTTCCGATACTTGAAAAATGAGTTGCTTTCCTTTGTGTTTTCCTTGATATATTCCTTGGAGGCTGTTCTGAATATTTGTATTCTTAATCTTTCATAGGTCTTCAAGTTGTATTAATGTGATATTTTATTTTGAAACTACCTTTATTGATAATACTACTATGCTCTTGACTGAGAGTTGCTTCTTTGACTATAGTTTCTAGGTTATAATCATCTCCTTTACTCTGATCATGAACTGATATACCTGTTCTGAAAAGATAGTTATACCTCAAATATGGGTTATTATCTCTTTCCGAAGCCCTTTATAATTGTAGATGTTACTTGAATTACTTATCACTTTTAATGGCATCATGAGATAGCTCCTTTGTTCACCTGTAATGGATTTTGATGATGTCATAAATGAGTACTACTTTGCTTGAATGAATGTACTTCATTGACATTGTAGTATTTTTGTGCTCTCATATTTGCTTCATTTCTAAAATACTTGACTGTGAAAGTACAATAGTAGTTGCATTGTTTATATTCTGTGAACTTGTAATCTGTAAGTAATTTTATGAAAATAGAAGCAATATTTTAACTGTTTCAGATATTATTTTCAGGGCATATACCTTGATTCAGATGCTTTATTTCTTTTCTGCAATTGTTTCTCACTTAGATGCTTGCTGGAAAATTTGAAACGTTTCTTTTTCATGGCAAAGCCCTAGCAAATTTTTTCTAGAATCATTTCTATAATGTCTTTTCTAGAAATAGTAGTTGTATTTTTTGATCCAGAATATAGAAAGTAACACTATTCTTGTTGAACTGATATAGCAATTGAGAACTGAAAGTATGTTAGCTATTTATCTTGATCATGTGATGCTTTTCTACTTCTTGTACCACTTATTTGATTTGCATAGTTCCTTTAAATCACGTAATAATTGAAAACATTCATGATGAAAATTTGTAAATGTCCATTTTACATTGGCGAAGCCCTATCCAAATTTTACCTGAATCTTCTCTCTCATCCTATCTCATTTATTTTCCCTTCTGTCCATCTAGCTTTAGCTTCTTGGAATCTGATTCTTCCGTCTTTTTCTGCAACTAAAACAAGTGTTTTTATCTTCCACTCTTTCTTTTGCACTGTAACTTCTTCAATTTCAAAATAGTTTTTGGAACTTTGAGTTACATTCTTCCTTTTATTGCATGCACTTATGACTTGTCTATTTTTATTTTTGGCTATAACCTGTACCTAGACACTGAGGAAAACAGTTAGAAAATAATTAGGATTTTTTTGCCTCTCTTATGTCCATTATTTTTCCTCTTGTTTCTTTTCTCCTTCTTCTTTCTTACTGAATGAAAAGCATGCATGCAGTTTTGTTCTTCAAGTAGAATACATCTCATGTTAGGGGAATATTCATATGAATGAAGTAGGATAGTGTAGGAATATGGTTTGATCCATGAGCTTGTAGCTGACAGTTAACCTCTTTTCTTTTCAGGTACATGGGCCTCTTTAATGGAGATGAAGAAAAGGATGGAGTAGAGATGCTTAGATCGAAGAAAGAAAATCCCAAGGAAATGATGGGTTCACTCACACTCCTTTTCTTTCTCTTTCATGATTGTGTACCTTTATTTTTAGTAGTTATACTTTACATTTCAGTTACATGCAACGGCTTGTGTGGGAAGCATTTTAAAAGTCCTTATGAATAAAATATTGAATTTTGTAAATGAGTTGTATATTTCTTTCTACATTCTAGCTTCTCTGTATGGATTGTATAATGAACTAAACAACTCAATAACATCATTGAAAGTCTTAATCATGAAGGAAAGAACCTTGATTAGAACTTGTAACATTTAGTAATGAACTCTAATTTTCTGTAATCTGAACTTATGTTTGTTGTCCCAAAATTGAACACTTCACCTAATCTTTAATTCGGTGTCTTCATCAAGAAAACACAGCTTTCCTTTAGGGTGTGTGTTCTTTTGCTGAAGGTATTATGAAATTGTAGATTATGTGATCTGTTAGGTTTTTTAATAGAAGACATAACTACAAATTTCACTTAATCATTAATTAACCCAGTAGTACTAGTAACATCAGAAATTCCTAAGCTTCGGTATACTTCACCCATGACTTTCATTGTAACGATGAAGTTTCGAGTTGCCTAGTTTTTGCACAAGTGCAAAAATTGTCAACAATTACCACATTAGAACTAACATAACAATCCATTCAAATTCCAAGTGGAAAAATTTAAAGGCTTGGGCTAGGCTATAAAACTTTTAAACTTGGAACATAAATTTAAGAGTAAGAAAAGAAAATGGCTAATTAGTCATAGTTAGTTCAAACATCCACATGTTAGTGAAACAACCAAATAAATTCCCACAATATAAGACCATGTCAATAAAGAAAATTGTTGGTTCTTTGACGAAAAGAAAAAAAAAAAATGTTTAATTTACAAATAAAATCTGTATATGGAGATAACAAATTACAATAAATATGTGGCCTTATACAACCACCAAAGGGGTACTCAATGAGTTTTTGGCACTCATACATAGAGCCTCAACTCATAACATATCAAATAATATAATTTTCATCATCTCTATCTGAATCATCCCGCCACCACTTCAAAAAGTCTCAACATAGTCAAAATCACATAGGTTGAATCCATACGATAACCATATTGGGAGAGAGAAAGGAGTACAAATCACTATCTACTGAGCCTAAGGTGTCCAGTTTTCTAAGCTTGCAAAATTTGATCTCTCTCTTTCATAGATACAATGGAAACACCTTATGTTTGTGGGTATACCTATTTTGAGGCGAGTCTCCCGTATCAAGGCCAATTCCTTCTTGATGTATCCTAAATTGATTATGGGGTTTAAGGGTAAAAGATGACTGTAAAGTAATTAAAACTAAGGTGATACACCAAATTTGTATGAGGGCTTTGACTGAGTATATGCACAATTGATATGTGAAGGATTTCTGGTGCATGAACCAATAGTTCTTCTACAGAATATTAAGGTCAAAACACTTGGAGGTATTGAGGGAGATTATCACAACAATACCACTAAGCTAAACATCCACATTAATATCATGCAGAAACTACTGAAATTTGTAACAGGGTAAGATGATTAATCAGGGAATTTGCATTCACAAGACTAATAGAAACATACAAAAGACTGCAAATAATTGGTAAGGCAAAACGTACTTCACACTCAGAAGGAAAAACTAGCAAAAATTGCTTCAGTACTCCTATATCCAAAAAGTCCTCTAGAAGTTATCCTCTGTGTTTTGCAAAAGCACACAATATATAGCAAAATTAATTTTCCCACCCTTCCTAAAAATAGCCTAAGGCTTGTACTTGCCAATGCATCCTATTTTTATCCTTTACTTAATAATAGATAAAGGAAAAAATAGAGCATGCAATTACAAATAGGAATTATTAGCCTTAATTACAATACAGTCAAACTGAAGTTGACTATTCTATTTTTAAGAAAAGAAGGGTGAATAATTTTGCTAAAATAAGATTGCTTGCTAGGCAAGTCTCTTTCCTTATGCATGTGAATTCATCTTCTTGTATGTTCTGTCCTCTTGTGAAGCATGCAAAAAATCAACTCCCTATTTATGAGTAAAAACAATTGCAATACTTGTAATATTTGCAAGAATGATTCATCCACTGTGGGGACCACTTCCAAGCCTAGGCTCTGATGTTGACATTCCCTTTAGCCATGGCATAGGCATCATAATACATTCGACCACCCCTTTGATTTATTTGGGCATAGACTAAGCAATAATCATAGTTTTAATAATCAGGCTCCTTTGCATAACACATGGCATATTATATAGTCTGTCACCCCTTCAACCTTCACCGCTTTGTAATTTTCTTGTCAGGATTTTGCACTTGAATAGACCTGATGATTATAGTTAAAGGACTTACCTTTTGGGTGATCATTATTGTCGGCTTGTATCATAGTTCTGGAATATAGTTTAGACTTTTGCAAGTCAATATGTAATGATTTTTGATTTAAACATGGGTTGGTCCCCTCTCCATGATGACTCACCATTGGCATGTTGGTCATGGTTTAACTTGAATAGAGTTAGGCCTTTTGGATCTGTATCAAAGGAGTGCCACATATTGTACTTTAACTCATATCGAGTTAACTAAATCACTGAACGGGTTAAGGAAGCAAAAAGGGTTGAAAGCCTATTATTTTGTTTGCATTTGATGTTGAGCTCTGCTTGAGCTAGGAAAAATCTGTGGAATTTTATGTGGTCACCATTGTTTTGATGTTGAAGCTCGATTCAGTTCCATTTTGAAGTTCTTGGAGAGTTTTGTCAGAGATTTTATGGATTCAAAATTGTTGTTTATTGTGCCGCCATTCTTTTCTGCTTTGAAGCTTGATTCTTGGGTTTTTTACCTATGTAAAGAAAATCCTTCTAAATTGACATCTTTCTTAACTTTGAGAGATTCTGGTAAGGTATGGGTGCCATCATGAAGATTTTGGGCTCTTCTTTAGGAATTTGAGTTCTTTGCATTTATAGCATGAAGTTTGTATTATGTTGGGAATTTGTGAGATCTAAGACTTACTTAATATCCATGAATGGTTACTGTTGGAGTTTTCTGAAAATGGGTTTGAGCTCCATTCAAGTTTAATGTTGTTATGGCTTGACACCATTATAGAAGGCAAGATCCTTTTGCATTCACTTATCTTTTTGAACTTTTTGTAGATCTGGAACTTTGAAAATATGAAAAACTATTTATTGTGTATTTCCTTCTGCTTGGGTCAAACGTATTTGAAAGGTCTCTATACTATTGTGCAAAAGGCACCATGGCTGCCGTATTTAGGGCTAGAGCTCACATTTCACTCTGATATTTTTATTTCCTTTTTTAAACGAAATGTGGTAGCATGGTGAAAATATTCTGATTTATTAGTGCCCCCCTGAAAATTTCCACTTGGGATTTAGTGGGTTTAGCATTTGTTAGTAAAAAATTGGCTTGAACCTCTTGGTTGATGGGTAACTACTAACCTAGTTGTTCTCCCATTCATGGCTATATACTATTGGTAAGATCTGTTTTTATTTCTCTACTTGTGCCATTGATTTAGCCAGGTTCTGATTTTAATATACTGTTGCCATTATTTGTTTCTTTGAGAACTCTAATCTCCTCTGTTTCATGGAATTTGAACATTACCTATTTCCATGGCCGACATGTAGGATATTGACTGTGCTCGGCCCTTAGATTTTTTTCTAACAAATTTTCCATTTATATTCTTTGAGAGCTCCAATCTCCCCTTACTTCTTTCTCTGGATTTGTTAAAGCCCTCGAGGCTGGGGTTGGTATCTCAGGTTTGATCCATGGCTGGGTTCTCAATAATCAGCTCCTCTATCTTGCTTTAGATCTGATTATTTCCTCATGTGGGTTTTCTCTATTCGTGCATTCTTTGCCTTTAACTCTAGATCCAGATGTTTTTCTGATGTGGGTAATCGAAAACATGCTTATATCTACTTTGGGATTTCATTTATTAACTGCATTCATTTTATTTCCTTTGGTAACCCATTTTCCTATTCCTAACTGTCATGGATCTCCTCCTGGGATTTGAACTTGAAGATCTTGTCGCTTCTTGGACGTATTTCTTAACCACTGAGTGAACAAAGAGTATTCCACTACAAATTTTTTTATATGAGAGCTCAGTTTTGTTGATTTTCTCAAATCTATGTAGTTAAATCTCTGTATCTTGTTGTAGATTTTGTGGTTCATGTTACACCTCATATCGTGCATTTTCTCACTTACTTAATGGCTTAATTTCTTACCTGAGATGATGTAAAAGCTATTTTCTCAATTCTGTATCATTCAAAACTGGGCTCTGCTATGTTTTAACATCATTATTTCCCTTTATACATATACGGAAAAGAAGCTGATCTTGTTTGTTCATTTCATTCAACACAAGATTTGAAATCATTTCACAAGTTTGAACATTAGTTCGTCATTTTGAGAACCTAGGTTTTCATATTTACTATGGCTAGCAATGTAATTCTTCGTTTTCATTTTGTACATTCCTTCAATAAAGATCATATCATTTTGATCATCTGTTTGATTTTATGCATGTTCCTTTGGTTTTGATCATGCTTCATAACATTTGAAATGTGATGATCTTGAACTCTAAATTTTATCATCTTTGTGATGGCGTATTTTTATCACCAAATCTAACATAACATTTTCTTTGTGCACCTGAGTTGGGCCGTCATGAGGGTTTTGATTTCCTTTGAGAAGATCCTTCTTCTAAACTCTGCAACTTCAGATAATTGTAACTGTCCACCATTTTATTTCTTTTGAGCTCGAATATGTTTATAGCTACTTTTAGCATTAGTGAGCTCAAAAACTTTGTTATTTATGTGGCCATTTTGACTTCAATGGAATTATATGACTTAAATCTAGTGTTCATGCTTGGAAAATGTGGATGCCATGATTGATCTTGAGCTTTGTATAGACCTTTGGTGGCTATGATTCAAATCCATTATAGATTGTAAATATTCCCTTGTAAATTTGCAACTTGTATCTTCTTTTACTCTGATACTGCAACTTGAATCTAAATTCAATGGAAATCACAAATTTCTAAAATATCTAAAATATTTTCTTTGACTTGGTATTTTGATTTTTATTCTAGATTCATGATTTCTTGGGGAATTACTTGCCCCTTTCAGCTGTTATGTTTCTTCTTAAGATAGCCGAAGGTTTCTTGATTCTTGATGAGGACCTTTATTTTTTTTGAAATTTGCATCTTTTGTATGAAGTTTTGAATACAATTCTTCAAACTATTTGTATACTTGAATGAAAGCTTGATATGGCAAATAAACCTCTTCAATTCCTTGGAAACCTGAGCAGTTGTGTAACATCATCTCATTTGATCTGTTTCATGTATTGTACTTCAATATGTATTGAAAACCTGTTTTGAGTCCTGGTACTGTAATGAAAATATTTTCATTACTCTTTCAAATCTCTATCATTTGCTGTAAAACTACATGTTCATTTATTTCATTTGATTGTTTGCTAAAAATAAATTCTACTTATGAATTCCTTTTATACTTGGCCCAAATTCAATTGTACTATGAGATGTTCTTCCTGATTCTGTCCTTTATATATCTTGTATGTGCCTTCCTTAAAAGATTCAGTTACTTGAAACTATAAACACATGGATATAGACCAAACCTGGAGCTCTAACAATACATAATATATGTTCACAGGTGCCTGTTGCTAGGAACTGGAGATGAGGATGAAGCAGCTGAAAATGAAAAAAAGCTAGAAGCACGAGAGAACCGAACCCAAATAGGCAATGATGGGTTTCTTCTCTCTCCATTTTCTTATAGCTTTAAGTATATGTATCTTTTATTTCCAGTACATACAAGTTACGTCCCACGGCTTGTGTGGGTTCACTGTACTTTTATTCCATATGAATAAATGAACTATTTTTGTGTAATGAGATGTGTATCTTTTCTTCTGTACTTTATTTCATTTTAATAGATAATAATGAACTTGTACAACTCAACACACTTAAATAATTCACTTATGTATGGAAATAAATAAAAATAAAATGTACCTTTTGATGTTCATGGATGATTGAAATTTATTCCGCACCCTATCCTTCAAACTTGTAACCTGTCTGCAGCTTCAAAACTTCATGTTTGATACATGCCACCTTTCTTGCCTTCCTCAGGATTTTGCAATGGTTGCTTACATTTGTTGCACAATTCTGAAGAGGGTTTCAAATGGAATGGCTACATAAATGACGCATGGTGCTCTATAACTATAGCCTATATGGAGTTTGATCCAAACGTGACTTCCAAGACTGTTCAAAAACCAAAAAAAATAAAATATGTATGTTTTTCTAAGGTGGCTGCCCCAAACATAGTCAAACTTCTGACTCGATCAATCTAAGAAACTTGAAAGTTTCGAGTTGACCCTTTTTGCACAGGGTGCAAAAAATGTCAACAATTACTCTTCAAGTCTCCACCACCACCACCATGCAAAATAATGACAATTCCAATCTTTCACAGAGGTTTGTGAGAATGAACCTCCACTATGATTCCAAAATGTAATGCCCACATTTTATCACACACAAATACAAAAATAAAAATACAAGGATATTTTTTTTTTGACTTACATTCCTCACTACACAACACCACAAGGTTCCAAATAGAGAAAAACAACAATGCATAAGACACTTACATGAGTCATCGACTCACATAGACACGTGACAACACCATCTACATGTCAATTCCACACTTTCCTCAATGAAAGAATACTAGAAATGACCCAACCACAAAAAAAGGACTCAAGGATTGGAAAACCCACAACACATCATTACCATCATTACATATCCATTACGATAATATTCCAATTACATTATTATCTAAGTATAATTTTCTCCTTCTTTTTTCCACCTATAGATTCATAAGTTCCTTCCACATTCAACTTACATTTCAACCATTGAAGTTTGCTCCTTATCCCTTATGAAAATCTGCATAACTTATATAATTATATTTTCAATATTTTAGATGACATACAAAGTTCCTACTTATCTCATTCTTATGTTAAAAGTTTGTTTCTCAATAAATGTTTAGTTGACGTTTAATTTTACCCTAATTATGCAAGAGGACTAACCATAAGTTATTAGGGGAAAAAAAAAATATGATTCAAAGGAGGTGAAGGTTCAAGTTTCCCTTTCCTATAAACTTCGTTCCATTTGAAGCACATGTTTTTCTCGTACTATGGTTGTTTTAGTTCAAAATTTAGTTTGATTCAGTTAAGCATTTACATGACATAATTTATTTTTAGTGGACTCTATATTGTCTCAAATGCCTAGTCCCACCAAGAATAATTTTTATCCATTCTTAACAAAAGTCAATGATTTAATCAACCATAAGGACTTCAAGAGAATTTTTTTTTTCCTAAATCATTATCACATATACTCATGTTTTGTATTTCATTTACATTTTTTATTTGGTCTTTTTTTCCATCACTTTAACTTAAATAGTTACGAAAACTACATGTCTAACATATTGAAGAAGTACATGAATGGAAGCATTATAAACTATGCATGAACAATAAGTGATTTGTGTTCAAATTTAGATCCCATGTTTCTATATTTCACGTTTCCGCATATGAAAGTTATTTTTTCCTTAATGTCATAAAAGGGCATAATAAAGGATTAAAGGATCAAGTTTCCAATTTCTTGGGTTCTCGAAGGTCAACATATTTCAAATCAATTTCACTTGTAAGGAGTTACTTACCATTTTATATACACATGTTAACCCCTTAATTAGCCAAGGTTTTTGTTTAATATCAATTGCACCTAAGAATCTACACCCCCAACTATATATGAGTTCAAGGTGAGATTACATATTTATGCTAAACAACCTTCATGAAAGACCAAGGTGATATGTCCTTAGTAACTAAGGTAACACATTTATCTCCAAGGAACTGAGGATATAATTAACAAGACTTAAGTCATAGTTCAACATTTTAACAAGATCCATTTGTGTTGGCTGGATCCATCAAGTAGTTCATTTGATCATGAAGTTGATTTCTAGATCTAACTTCTTAAGACTTTGCAGTCCACTAGGATCCTAAGGAAGTGTTTGTTATGATTACACTAGAAATGGCTTGACCATGTCGTTCCTAACCATCGAGTTGACGACGATGTTGATAAACATACCGATTATGATGATAACACAACTAGGGTCTTATTTACCTAAGCTAGGAGGTTCCATAGAGTGTAAATTTTAAGTTCATTATACGATTTTAATTTATTCTATGCTAACAAGGAACATGTGAGAAAGGTAGATATGCACAAGTTTTAAAATAAGGTCAATTGTTTTATTTATATTTCTTTATTATATTTTTAAGGTAAGAAACACAACACTAATTATTTAATCATCTATTGCACACTAGAAAACACACTACCAGGTATTAAATTCAATCTCATTTTACTTGTGTGTGTGTGTGTGTATCAATCCATTTTTTTTTTTACCATACGTAACTATGAATTAAAATTTCACCTCTAATTAAATGTGCATATCCCAAGGTATCCTTAAAACTAGCATCTCATATATGTTAGCAAATTTCAAATACAAAACTTTTCTGTAACATGGGACTACATTAACCATATATACATAATTAACGGGATTTTTTTTAGTTTTCCATTTACATAATAACATTAAAAATTTACATTGGAAATGAAAAGGGTTAGAAACATGTATTCATTTCATTTCATTTTACTTCCTTTTTTTAACCAAGAAGAGAGAAAGAAATAGGAAAGAGAGAGAAACACTATTTTTACACAATTCATTTTTCACAACACAAGCCCCAAGAAAAAGTTTGAAACAGTTATTTACAAGTGTCAACAAGTTTGCACAGTGGTTTGGTAACCCAACCAAGGTCCCACAACTTTTTTTTTTTACATTTTCCTGCTAGCTACAAAAACATTCAAATTAGACTTGGAGGCTAAGAAACCACTTTCAAACATTGTGCTTTGATGATAAAACACACCACGATTAAATTTATATTTGTCCACTTATATACCAAGATTTCACATGAACTGATAGAAATTTGAACAGACGAATGGTTTATGATTGGCGGCTAGTTTTCTAGGTCTATCGGTCATAATTGGCATAGTTGTAAATGATTAAAACTTATCTTGAGGGATCAAAAAAACCACGTTGAAAAATAACTTTTGATGGACGAATATGCAACGATAATCATCCTACAAGTTTCCCTCTATATGGAGAATTTTCCAGAGTCGACGGGATTGAGAACTAGTAAACATTTATCCAACAGCGACAGGTTTGTTGGAGCCACGGGTCATAATAGGTCAATCTTTGACCTAGTCAAACTGCGATCAAAGGCCTACAAAATGCCTTTGCCAAACTAACAAGAAGCTTGTTTTTCCCCAAACTAAAGGTTCCAGGAAATTTCCTAGTAAAAAAATACTAGACATTTGTGAATGCATAAAATCATTTGGTTGCTCAAGGTTCAAATGGCGGTTCAAAATGAAAGCCAACTTTTTAGTTTTAGTAGCTTCCTACAACTGCAAAATGGTGAAACATTGTGCCTATAAGGGCATCAAAAATATCATAGAAGATCATTCGAGGTCGATTCAAGGATTGAAGTGACTCCTTACAAAACAAGGTACACATAGGAAATGTAACATCTCATTTCAGGAGTTACAAAGGCTATTTTGTGAGTCTTCAAAAATCATAATTTATCTATTTTAACAAGGAAGCGGTCAACAAATTTACACGGGATCAAATTCAAATTGTTAATAAAATAATACTGTGGTGATTTAGTATGGTTTGGAAGTTTTCTAAATCACCTCAAAATGAGGGTTGAATTCATGGTTGACTACAAAATGGTTATTTTTATTGCGTGAGTTATGATATGACATTTTATTGTTTTGTAACAAGTTAATATAAAATAATTAAATTCATGATAATCCTAAGCTTTTAAAATTATATTTCTTTGCAAAAGAAAAAAACTAAAGTATGAGAATTATGAAAGATAAGGAGAAATGAACCATTCCTGAAGGAATGAAGCTGGTCAAACCCATAGGATTTGGTTCAGCATCTCATGTGGGCATTTCAGCAAACATTTCACCAGTGTTGATCTAACCTCCACGAAGACACACATATCTTCCCGATCACTTAAAATTTTCAAACAAAATAAGTTTCCCATTATGTTTTGATTATTTTATAAGCCTGCTTAAGGCTCCATATTTAACACGAGATAAGATAACATTGGCAAGGTTTTATGTAGCAAGGAAACACATTTTTAACTTGTGTTTCCTTAGAAGTTTCTAATGCCTTTTTAATGCCTCCAAACACTCCTATGAATTGTGGAGGTAAAAAATATTTGATATAGATTACTTCTTTGCATACCCACCTTTTTTTGGATCCCATTTTATTTTAATTTTACAACATTCCCTACATATATATTTCAATAAAGGGAATCTTTTAATTGATTGTGTTTCTTATATATAGATGTTGAAAGAAGAAGATAACTTGTAGCATTTTGATGATCCAAATCAAAAGAAGAGTTGTTGTAAATTATTGAAACTCCATATTCTTATGCTCTATAGGGGGTACCAAATGAACACATCCACACAACTGCCACAGTTTTAATTGGCATGTTGATGATAAATTTTAGAGTTTCCTCAAGATATCCAATGCACTAAGGAATTTAAACCGAGGAGACATAATATTAAATTCTAGGTGGAATGCTATAAGAATCACTTATACCATTAAAGTATTTACAACCCTTTTTCCACTAAAATTGTAAGCTTGCACTTTAAATGAAAAAAAATGAAGCATACATGGTCAAGGCATGTTCCATTAGACCAGATCTCTTTGATGCATTTTACGGAACTGTTGACTTTCCTTGTGTAATATTCCCAACTTTGTGTACTAGTTTTCCATAGCATTAGCAAATACAACCTTTGACACTAGGTTTCTACTCTTTAAAATTTGTTGGATGATCACAACCTACTCTAGAGGTCCCCTTTTGATGCACCGTGGGAGTATGTGGAAAAATTGTAGGAGGCTCAACACCTGCAAATACATTTAGTTGAAATTTTCTAAGCTTTTTAAAAAAACCCATTTTTTGTATAATATGAAGTCTATGCTATCCAGCAGAGCACATTTTAATTTTTGCATCCATATCTACCAGGCAACCTACAACTATAAAATTTGACAAAACTCCCATTTCACCGCAGATTGGGAGGAAGCTAGAAAATTTTTAAAATTTTGATTTCCATTATGCATTGATGAACGTCCTTACCTTGTTTTGGAGCTTCCTTTTTTTTGGCGCAGGGTTGAGAGAAGATTGCAGTCCACAAGACACATTTCTTTTAGGCATTTTGGTGACCATTTAACATGTCATGTGCATGCTTCCACTCTTGTATACATGTCTTGCACCATTGAATCTGTCCAACACTGATAAATTTCAACGTGAGAGGGTTTCAGCATGTATTTAGGATTTGGATTCCTAAAAAGGTTATTTGCATTTTCAAACAAGGAAAGGGACAGGCCTTATTAGCATTGATGAATCCCATGTACCTTCACATGGGGGGGGCACCTGTTCCATATTGTTACACACTAACTTCCCTCCTCCACACACCTCCACCTACTCACCATATTTTCTCCAACCACTCCCCCAAACTTTCCCAACGCTCCCCCCATTTTATTATTTTATTTCTTTATTTATTTATTTATTTTTAATTTAAAACAACGCTGTGCACTACAATATATATATATATATAGTATAAACCATATAGAATATGGTTTTGTTTTTTTTTAAAAGCAAAGTTAATAAAAAAAAGTATATGTGAGTTGGGGGGGCGACTGCACCCCACCTGCCACTGTTTTACCACAATGCGGTTTAGTCACGGCCACAACCACATAGCAAACCTCCCCACCATAAAGCGGCCAGGCCGCTACAGATATTTCCCCCCTTCCCCTAAACAAAGCAATTGGACCCTCTCTCACCCTGGTCTCGTTTTTACGTCGATTCATAATTTTTTAATAAAAAATAATATATATATATATATATATATATATATATATATATATATATATATTATATCCAAACAATTTTTTCAAAAGGAGAGGGTAAATCCAATACCCAAACCATAAGATTTATGTATTAGCTTGATAAAGGAAAAGAGTATTATATGTATGAATCAAATCCATAGTAAATTTAAAAAAAAAAATACATTTGAAACCCTATCTTTTTTTATAAAAATATATATCTAGTGAAGAGAGAAGAAGATTTATTCCATTACATCCTGCATAATAAAATAGTAAAAAACATAAATAAAAAATTGACCAAATTTTTAGTTGTCTTTAGGTGTGTTATAATCCTGTAAGTTTTTTTTTTGAAAAACATAGTAATGATTTTATCCTATTTACCTAATTTTGTCTGGATTTAACATTCCCCTTTTGTGTGTAATAATTTTAATGTCATAAAATGGAGCATTACACTTTCTATATGGGGATTAGAGGCCATATATTTAGTAACTTGTTGTTCTCAAGCCCATTAACTTTCTTCACAAAGAATATTTCATATTGCTTACAATATTTTTCTTAAAATTAGCAACATTATCTTCAATTTCCTCCTCGAGCAATATCTCCTCCTCCTCCACTACTTCTCTTCAAAAAAAAGGTATTTGACATCAATGTGTTTTGTTCTAGATTGATAGTTGGGCTATTTTCTAGAACAATTATACTTCGATTGTCACAACCTATTCTTACAACATTGTGAATTAACTAAAAACAGCTGAAATGAGTCATTAAATCCAAATTGCTTCCATACTTGCATTACTAGCTACCATGTACTTTTCCTCTGCGGTGGATATCACAAAACTCGCATGAAATTTACTCATCCCAAAAATTATAGATACACCAAATAATTTTAAAATATATGCAGTATTCGATATACGTATATCAAAATCTCCATCCCATTTTTCAATCCAACAAATCATACATAGATTGATTGTTTTTCTTTCACATGGATTTTCCCTTATAGAATATTGCATAGTTAAATGTTCCACATAGATATATAAAGATCCTCTTTACCATAATACAATATTCCTTTCCAAGATTTGACATGAATCTGCTAACTACTCCCACTACATAACCAATATCAGGTTTGGTATAGTTCATTTCATTTATCAAACTAAACACAACACTAGCATATGGCACCTAATACATGTCCTTAATTTTCAAATTCTATTTTAGGACATTATTCAACCGATCAATTTTTACCAATAGAAAAGGGAATACTTACATGTTTTGTTTACTCCCTTTACCTTTACAATACCATCTCAACATAATTCCTTTTATTTAACCATAGTTTCTTGTTTACGCAATATCTTTTAACCATTATACCAAAATAGATTTTCTAGCTCCTCTATCTTTCATATCTTATTGATACATTAGAGTAGATATTTAACTTGACTGATTATTTTCTTATTTTTAGTAAATTAACAACATGTCATCTACACAAAATACAATGACAACAAAATATTTTCTTTATTTTTATAATAAGCACAAGGATTATATTTGTTTCTTTCAAGTCCAAGTCCCAACACATAGTTTTCATATTTTTCGTTACATATTCTTTGTGATTATTTCAATCCATAGAGAGACTTATTAAACTTATACACAAAATATTTATTTTCTTTTATCCATAAGTATTTGTTGTTGATCCATGTACATTTCCTTCTCAAGATCACCATGCAAATTTTTTTTCTTAACATCCATATGTTCTATCTCTAGATTGAAAGTAGTAGCAATAGTTGAATAGATCTACAAGAATGTAGCGTAGCAACATGAAAAAAAATATCAGAAATGTCAAGGTGTTCTTGTTGTATATATCTTTCCCCCCGGCTAGATATGGACAAGCAGAAGAATATGGAAATCAAAGAAACTTAGAACCCAACATTTATTGCGTCACCCATAGGTAAGAGGTGCATAGCATAAGGTTTCAACATGCAAAAAGTCGCACCAAGGTGCAGGTTAAGGGTGCACGGAAAAGGATGTCAACATGAAAAAGGATGAGCTAAGGTGTAGGCAAAAGGTGTCGACAATGAAAATGGATGCGCCCATGGCACACAGTCAGGGGTGCACGACAAAAAAGGGTGTCGACATGAAAATGGATGCGCCCATTGTGCAGGTCAGATGCGCATAGCAAGAGGTGTTGACATGAAAATGGATGCACCCATGGCGCAGGTAAGAATATGTCGCCCATGGCAAAATTTGCACCCATGGCGTAAGTCAAAGGCGCACAACAAGAGGTGTCGACATGACACACGGATGCGCCCATAGTACTAAGGATAGTTACGCTATGGCGCATCTTCGGGAGGCGCAACATTCTGAGCACTGACAGGAAGCAAACCCTGACCCAGATATTCAGATGGCCATAACTTTTGACTTGGAGCTTGGATTTTCACAAGGTTGGACATTTTCGGAAAGCTGTACAGGGTCCTTCCCACCTACGGTTGGATATATTTAATTGGGTGAGAACAAGTTCTTAAAAATGGCCAACAAGGAAAATACAGTTTGCCATTTTTTGGGTTTCTTCTATGGTTCTCACCTACCACCATAATGAGATGAATTAAATGCAACCTAGAGGTGGTTGGGGTAGATTTAAGAATTCCTCTCATCTCCTTCTCTCATTTTCTTCCTATAAATTGTAAGGAGGGGCATTCTTTCTAAAGGTTGGTCGATTCTTTTTTGCCCCTCCCTTCTTCTCTTTGGCAGGTGAATCTTGTGGAGTTTCAAACCTCCCATCTAAAACTGTAATGCAATCTTGCCTCTTGGTCATTGTAATGGACTGTATCAAATATTTGGAGCAATAAAAATAAGTCTGTTGATGATTTCAACCCTCTCTTTTCTTCATTGCATCATCCTAATTTCTCATTGTAATTCATGGTTATCTGTGCATGGTGGTTGTATTACATTTTTTGGTTTGTGTTTATTGGCAAACAGGTGTTCAACATTCCTTTGGTGCATCACCTTTGTTAGTTTAGGTTTATTTTCTTGCATCTTCTTAACCTTGTCTCCTTGGCAAGTTAGAGTAGGTTTTTGAGTAGACCCTCTACATTTTTACGTGTGCATCTGAACATAGGAATAGGAACCGTCCTTCATCCGGAGAGCTTTCCCGATTCGTAAGGTCCCACACTTGAGAAAAGCTCCATGTTATGCAATCACACTGAGAGTATCAACCCATCGAGTTACAGACATTCAGGGGTGTTGTGATTACACATCAACAGTATACCAGCATTGTTTTATGGGGAACACAAGGAGTGTTAGTGGATTTCAATATATGGGAACAATGACTTGCAAGTTATGGTGTTCAGAAAAAAGAAAATGTGACTAAGTATACCTCCACTTGCATAATTAAAAGGAGCTAAGGAAAATATTATATAGATTCCAATCCTTTTCCCTTACAAACCTAATAAACTTAGCTATCTTATCGATTGACAATTTTTAAGTTATTCTTTATTTAGGAGGAGGTTTCGCATGGATGTGAAAATAGTTCAATGTTAACAATTATTTCGCAAACACAAGAACTTGTGTGTATTGTTCATACCTAATTGTTTCACTATCTGTGCAGGTGTTTTGTAGTTGTACAACATATTGTGTATTTGTTTCCTGGCTATTTTCAATGGATGTATTATGAAGTTTCATTCGGGGGTTTATTTTTTCGGGGGTACATGGTCCATTGTTGTCACAAACCACTATTGTACTCTTGTTAAATGATTGGTTGTATGAGCCCTTCTATTCCACGAGGTATGTGCCCCCCTTCAAAAATCCCTTTATGCTCCTTAATAAAAAAAGATAACTTTTCCATCTAATGCACCCAATATATAACGACCAAGTTTGTTTAACATAGTGATAGAAAAAACAACTCAGAGCATATATAAAATCCTCTATAAAATATCTGATTACTAAATCATTGTTTTTCGTAGTCATGCAGATGAGACACTCTATTAATGAGTGGGATAACTGGTCTATGCAATGCCTTCTTATCCATACCACATTTTTGAAAGCTATGCATATGATTTCCATGATAAAATAAGAATATATGCATAAAATATACTTGACAACTAGAACTATTAATTAAATGAGTATTTTCAACAATATCCTCTTTAAATAGTCTTATTGGTTATTTAGCAATAATATCTATATCATCTTATGGAAATGTTGATAGGCACAAGTTAATCACCCTAAATGTTTCTAGTGAAAATTTAATTGTAAATTACCCACTCACTAGCAATCAGGATTTTCTCAGAAATGATTTTGTAAAGAGGCTCACATATTGAGTTTAGATGATCGTACCCCCGGTTTTTCATACTACTGATGTTCTTATTTTTCACAAAGGTCATATCTTCTTACAAACTGTTCAAAAATGAAAAATAATTTGTTATTTATCTTCGCAAAATATAATGACATTTGAAGTATTGATGAAGAGAAAATGACATTAGATTTAGAACTCCTTAGATCTTAAGGCATTTTTAAAACAATCCAGGTGTTTCATCTAGACACTGTCAATACATACACAATCAGAAAACCATGTCACAACTACATCTTCAATAATATGCTTTCAATTTGTACTTTGATGGATGGCCACACAATATTGTAGAGTGCCCATTTTTACACATGCTAAAGGATGCTTGAATGCAAGGTCAAAGGCATGCAAATCTCTTTCTTGCCTATATGAGATAGTGCCCATTCCTCTTCGACACTAAAATTGTTCATATCCTGATATTGATACTATAGGACTGATGTTGTAGATATTTTATTTTGATACATTGATCAGTAGATACTAGATTATCACTGATGTTTGGATTATGGACATTATGATGATTATGTTTTATATGGGATGCACTAGATAGTGATGTTAGACAGTTAGATGCATGTTGATTTTTCAGATGTAGATTTTATACTGACATGTTATGTTTTTTTTGAGATATTCATATATAATTGTAATATCATGGATGTTAGAGTTATATTTTGGTCCATATTGGTAGATAATAAAATTTATAATGTAGAATGATAAATGACTGGTAGTGATAAGATGCAAATATGTATTACATATAATGAAGATATCCTCTATATTGAACTCGATGTTGTTAATACTACCGAAAGGCCAAAGAGGTATTTTGTTGTGTGCATGAATTTTATCACCTAATATCGAAGGGGATATGAGGCTAACCATGGAAGGATGTTAGAGCATTGAGAAATGGGGTCAAATTGAAAACTTGTGTAATGAATTGTTGTGTTGTTCTTGCATGTCAACTTTGGAGGTCATGCATGGGGGTGATTTCACATGTGTGGCCATGTGATGAATTGTGTTTCTTTCTTTAATTTTTGCATTTTCTTATCTATGGTCTTGGTATTTTGGCTCTAGATAATTTGTCACTTTATTGCATGTGTAATTGTGTGTTCATTAGACTTAATCCCTCTTGTTTGGTTTAACCAATACTAAGACTTATTTGATTTATGGTAATGATGTGATTCTGCCTACATTTCTGTCCTTCTTGTAAGATAACAATTTATGTTGTTTTGGGAGTATTTTATCTCCAACGCCAAGTTCAAAATTTGAATTTTGACTTGGGGGGCACTTTTGGAGAATGTTTGACAAGCAAGGCTTGTATCCATGCCTCTTAAATTGACCCAACAACCTTACCTATGGGTTGGGAATCTCCAATTTTGAATTCTTTGATCCATATTTGAGTGTAGGAGGAAGGAAAATTATTACACTTTCTTTCTTCCTAAATTTATTTTTGTCCCTTGAAAGCATGGTGTGCAAGTTTTGAGCCATGTGGGTTGTCATTGTCCTTGTCATGTGCATTGATGTTTCTTTAACCTTGATGTTTTCACTTGAGTGTGAGGATGTTGAAATGATCTCAAGTGGCATCCTACATGGAGCCACCTCATCATCCTCACATCCCAATTCTATTTATTGGTGTTTTTGGTTGGGATGGGGGTTACTTGCTCATTTTTTGAAACTTCTTTTGATTTTTGAAGTTTGGAGGCTTTTGGAGTCAAGCTAAAATTTATTGGCTTGGATTTGAAGAAGGATTGTGAAGTGTCTGCTTGGAGCTTGATGGAGAGGTAGGCTCTCCACTCTTTTTTAGATACAAATATGTTATTTTGTTGTTTTAAAAAATGTTGTGCATGTAAATTGATGTTTGTCTTATGATCTCATATTGTTCCACTTGGTGTGGGTTGGTTAAGTATTTGGCCTTAACTTGGGTGTGTTGAGAAGGGATTATGGGACCATTTGGTGAGGGAAAAGGGTGTTTTCACTTGTTTATATCATTTGGTGGGAGTTTGCTATATGGAAGCCTTGCCTTGGTGGAGTGAAAAGCATAATTTATGAATTTATTTGTTGTAAGGGAAAGATAAGGAATTGTGTGATTATTTTTGTGCACTTGGAGGTTTAGGGAAAGACTCCCACTTCACTTGGGAGGCATAAGGTGGTGGCATCCCATATCCCTTGCTCTATTTGGTTTGATCCTCAAACCTTTGTATTGATTTCCATGTGTAAGCCTGTTGAATATGTGATCTTGGTACAAAGTTGTGATGTCTTTTTGAGAGATGAAAAATGTGTTGAGAAGCCTCTTTGTGATAGCTTTTAATGTTGTTCAATGCCCTTCATGGTTCCTTGGTTGGGGCTAGGGGGCCATTAAGGGAGTGGCTTCTTCCCTTAATGGATTTAAGGTTGCTCTAGAGATCCATTGCCTGCTGAACCCCGTGGTTTCCTTTTTTTTGATTCCACTATGAACACTCTAATCAGGTCCAAAATGAGGTTTGGAGCTATCATTCGTTTAAACCTTGGACATACAATATTGATATTGATCCTTGTTTATCTTGACATAATTTATTACATATAAAATTTCCTAGTTGAAAGGGCCTTACCAGGACTTGAGGGAAAACTGTGACCTTGTAAAGTTTAGTATCCTTACTCTTTTTCCTAACAATCCAAAATGACTTGGAAATCCTTTGAATCAATTGTGATTACATATTTAGGAGACCCCACTTTGCTTTAAAACCATACTTCCAAGATTTTAAATAAGTGTTGAATATTCATGAAAATTAATCCCATATCATAGTTTTAATTTTTTGAAATTAATATTTTGAAAATTCATTTTCAAATGAAGTTGATGCAATGCAGTTTTAACTCAATTAGTTTCATTTGAGACCCTCAAATGAGATATAATTTGATTCATCCCTACAACTTGGGTAATTTCGATATGGCCTCGAAATGCTTTAACCGCAAATCTATCATTTTATTTGCCATCCATCTTTCTCAGATCAATATGAATTATTTTTAGGATTACCTTACAAACTCTACGGACTTGGTGCATTTTATCTCACTAAAAGTATTTTCTGCAAACATTTGAAATTGGTCTTTTAGCCTCATAACTTGAATTAATTTTTTTTATTATCACTAGTAAGTTGCTGTAAGAGAAACTTACAAGTTAGTAGGATACAACTTAACTTGTCAGGTATAAAACAAAACTCGGGCAAATAAACCACATGGGTTGGAAAGTTGCAATTATAGTTAAGTTAAGATAACTGATTTTATGCATATCTAGTTCTAAATTGGTAACCAAGAAGGAAATAAGTAGAACCTAGAATCCTATTATTTTGCAAAGTTACATTTTTAATGGTTCTATTCTTAAGATTTTCCGATCTCTTAATGTATCTAGCTTAACAAAATTTCCCTAAAAAAGGGTTACAGTAAGACTTAGCTGCAGTAAAATTTGAGGAATGGGGTGGGGAGGAGTCTCTTGACCCCACCCCCCACCCCCATTCCTTTAAATGGCATCGGGGGGTGGGGTCAGTGAACCCTCCCCCCGAACCCCTTATTATTATTATTCGCTTATTAATGCTACGAGCGTAAGGGAAAATTTCATTAAACAAAAACCGTAAAAAGGGTGTTGTTTGGTACCCGAGCTGTAGGCCGCATGGAAGGTGTACCACACTCTAACAGGAAAAAGTCTGGGCCGACTCCACCCACCGCCATTAACAATCTCCCAGGGTGCGTCGTGGGAGAACCCTCCCCCCACTTATCCACTGTAATAAACATAAGTCGAGGTGGGGGTAACACAATGGAATACAGGATAACTTTTTTTTTTTTGACTTGCTTTGACACAACACGACACAACATGTCGTCACAAGGTTACAACCAACACTAGGAACCACTTGTTACGGGGGAGACCACAAGGTCAGCACGGAAACGTTCACACCTATCAAGGACAATGTACTCTTCTTTTGACAAGACAACATGGAAGTCCAATCCACATGACACACTCACAGCTAGGGCATCCCATGAGGAATTTCTTGTTAAATTTTCTTGTTTACTAAAGTGTCTCTTAATTCTTAACTTACGTTCTTATAAAATTTCATGTAATGATTCACACAATTCTTTTCACAAGGGAGAACTTCTTTCTTTTCAACGGTTGACTAAATAGCTTAAGGCCAAGCTTTCTAAACTGGGATCATCAATTTGATGTCCAAATCTTTCTTATTCATTTGATTTTAGAACATTTTCCATTTCTTACAAGGTTAATTAATCTTACTCAAGCCACTAACACATGTTCCACACCTCTATTGCACAGGTGAAGGCATAAGCTCCGATTGAGTGGAAGTACCGCTTAGGGTTCATAACAATAGCCTTCTTGTTTAAGGATTAAATTTTGACCTTGCTTAAGAAATATCACCATGAATCAAGGCAAGGGTTAACAGAACAGGACAACAGAATTTAGCTTCAGGGTCACATTGTTTACTATCAGTCTTTTATTGAGGTTAAGAGTTTATCAAGATTGGTTAAATGTTCCATCTAGACTTTACTTAATTAAGTTTGACAAAGGGGAACATTTCAAACGATAAAGAGATATTTAAGGTTTTATTAATCACTTTCACTCCTACTTATTAAATCCTATCATCTTCTAAAATCTAACCATTGATTTCACCATGAGATCATTTAAGGTTTCACCAAAAAGGATAGTGTTTATTGGTTTGGCTCGAATAAAAAAAAAAAAAATAAGTAATCATATTTCGTTACAAAAGATAGTTTCCTCTTGATTGTTCCAGGTCTCAAAGGTTATCAAGTAGATCACATCTACATTAATATATTCATATACATAAATTTTTAGTTTAACTTTTATCAGGATTATCCAGCTCACTTTATAGTGCTTACAAACTCATTGCTACTATGCCTTAGGAGGATTTACAACTCAACATTTTAACTCAAGAGCAAAGTTTAACAGTACTCGTTTGCGGAAACAAAACAAGGTTATATCAATTCATTCCAACATGATGCACAAATCAAAGGGACATACCATCTCTATTGAACCATGACTAGGGAGCAAGAGAGTAATAACATGGGACATGCCCCGCTACTATACTAAGGGTTAAAATTCACTAGAATATCCCATAACCAAGCGGTAATCAAATTTCATCTTTCACATGATAACCAAACAAGCCAAAGTTTCAACAGTTACAACAACAATACTCTACAATACATTTACTAGGCACTGACCCTTCTTCTAAAATGTCCAAAGGCCCTTTCCAAATTTTATAACATAATACACATTCGTACAAAGGAACATCATAACCAAGATTGATGCAATAATCTACAAGTCTTTCCATCATCTAACCACGTAAGCCATCTGCAACAATTAATAACCTGAGTCAGTTCGCGAGAACTGAGCAAGATAAGACTATACATAGCAACAATAAGCTACTAGCTAACAATACCATGAAAGGAAACATTCTATTTCAGGAAATGGATCAAAGTTCTAACCTCTAACAACCTTTTGAAACAAGATATAATTTTCAACATATCAACTAAGAAGAAAACCATAAGTTTTAGTTATGAAAATACCTCTAAAACTACAAAAGTTTGACAACCAAATACGCAAGACTATGAAATTTAAATGATTAGACACAAGAGTTGAGAGTATTAGGATTTCAATCATATAATCCCGTAGATTACGTGATTGAAATCTAAAGTGTAACCCATCAATCCACATTCTCAAGGTGAAGTCAAAAGATAAAAACCAGACCCGATCTTAGCTGCCAAAAAGAATATAGTTTTGGAATCGTTCCGTAGGGCCATAGGCCTAATAGGCTATAAACGAACAACGAGGGTAAAAACAAAGTTCCATCATGTAATCAAAAAGGTTTAAAGGATGAAAATCTTATATTCAAACCCACAACCATTATATCTTAGGTAATAAGTGACTTCATAGCTAATAAGGATGAGTGGAAAGGACGGTAAGAATGTCCGGAATAGGTATTGCCTAACAGCTTACCTACTGAACATAACCAGGGCCGGAATAGCGACAAGCCTCATTAATACCCAAGTTGAGTAGGCAATCTAGCATTCTAAACACATCCTTGCAATTTTCATAATACCTTAGATTTATAATCCTCCCGTTCTAGAGGAACATAGCCATGAATCTAGACTTGGTTGAAATTTTCCGACATCAACTCACTTCCTAATATCATAAACGATGTATACAAAGGAAAAGGTCTCTCAACTCTCCTTAATTTACATCTCATCACTAAGTTTATGGTAACCTATGCAGAGATTAAACACATAATATACCATTGAAGATAGATATCCTCCAATAACGAACTTCTATAACGATGTAATTACAATTATTACGTTCGACACATAAACAAACTATTCCAAGCTTCTTTTCCCTTTTTGACAACAAAATATATTCACGACCTTCCATCACAATCATTCTAAATTTGCAATGAAAGGTCACTCATCAAGAAGGAAGTACAAAACAAGTTTGACTAAATTAAGGAACTTCATGTTACCTTAAGCAGTTGATGAAAACCTTAACTTTCACGAACCGTGAAAGATATTACCTTACTCCATCAAGGCATTATGTCTATACATGATTAAATCGATCACACAAGGAATCATCAACATACCATATCTTAACACCATAAAGGTCATTAATTTTATCAAATTTTACTCATAGAAAGAGTAGAATCAAAATGGGGTTCTATCAATAATTTATGCCCTTCTATCAACCCAGGACATATTTTCGGCCCAAAACTTCCTTCTTAACAAGCATATATATTGAACTTCTAATTTCCAAAAGCCCTAATAATTTGCACAATACACGAAGTGCATAATCACGCTTATCATAAAAATAATAATAATAATTTAACTGTATGTTTTCCTCTAGGGCAACAACATAACAGGAAACCAATACTAGTCAACGCTGCAACGTTCTAGGGGCGATTACATACCCAGGTTCACAAAAGAAACAACGACATTTTTGCAGAAGGAAGTAACTTTAAATATATATATATATATATATATATATATATATATTTTCATATGATCAATCAAAGCATACACTGGGAACCTTTGTTTGTTTTATATATATATATATGGGTTTGATCACGTCAACAAGAACAACCAACAGAGGCAAATCCAGAAGTAACAAACTGTTAACCATATACTGAACGCAAATCCACAAAATCACAGATTTAAACCAATTTCTAAAAAGAAAAAGTTTCATTTCAAGAGGTTTATTAGATACTAGCATATTATGTATATGGTTAGTCTATCTTGCCTGTTTTAACGCATCCACCAGTCGTGAACATCCAGCAGGGACTGCTACAGCCACACGCCCTCCGCTTTATCCTCTGCTTCACTGGTCTCTTGCAATATACCACACCAGGATTCCCTTTTGAAGGCACGACTAGAAGGATGCAATAGGTGGCTGTCCAAACACTAGATTGCTTCAATGCAGCTGCTTTGGGGGGGTGCAGTACAGGCAATGAACTGTCACACAGCCTATAGCATCAGCCAGTACTGGATTTGCCTCTTGCAATGCCTTCGAATCTGTATCCATAACCAAATACCCATCATAAGGGCATGCCCTAGTAGTACTCAGCACATAAGATAGGCAAGGCTTGCAGTAAAGATGTGTGCATCGGGTTTGCAAAGCCTCATTAGGGTAAACAATGCCTGAACAGACCTTTTCCTTCATCCAATTTATGAGAAGACAAGGCCATAGTCGATGTGGAGCCTTAGCTTAAAGTGGAATAACTCAACGGAGGTAAAAATTGTGTGAAGGCATTGGCGAAACAGAAGAAATATCTCCATTTCCACAGACAACAGCAACCTTGCCAGCAATCATCACATCAGTGGTTCTCATCAGACCATCAAGCAGAGAGTGCCTGCATCCGTACAAGCTATCAAACTGCTCTTGGTAACAGAATCATTGTCATTAATAGCAGGGAAGAGCAGCGATCCAATAGCTTGCATCTGGTATAGCCTGTGAACACCAGTAGTTGTTTCCTCAGATACAACAACCAATCTTTCCTTCCTCTTGTGATGCATGTGGACAGGCATGCATCAAACTCTCGGTGCAAACAGTACAGCTGTAGCTTGTAAGGTGTGATAATTCCAACAGCACCCTTTATGCCTGCCAACATAGTGACTCGAGAAGATGCTCAATAGTTGCAAAAAAAATGTGCTTCATGAATATTCTGATATGAAACAGATCCACGCCTATCAGATTCTCTTCCATGCCAAGTTACATCCTACAACAAAAGTCTCAATAGAGACTCTTTGTAAATAAATTTCATCAGGTCTACTGGTAACACTCCACTGTCACTTTACATACCATGCGGTTTTGGAAAGAAACGACTCAGTACATGCTCTGAATCTGAGAAATATCCTGCTACCTTCATCTCCCAAGACATTTTCTCCAACATTGCATAGATCTCCTGCCCGTGGGTGTGATCTGTCCCTTAACACAAAAGCATGAATCCAATTGCCTAAACCAAAGTTTTGAGTTTATTCAATGAGTTCTATCCTTCACATTTGGTCAACTCTCCATACCCTGTAGCTTGAAAACTGTGAAAAACAACAGAAATATAAACCAAACTCCTGTGACACATTTCAAACCAGGCTTTTCATGACAGGAAACTTGAAGGAAACCACGCCTACTGAGCAAACCACTGTAACATTCTAGTTCAAGCCTGCCTGGCAAAAGGCGCCACTTACATTTTGCTCAAAACTTCTGTTGCAATCTGAATTTTGCAAATTTCATTGTGGATCCCCAACAAGAACACACGTAATGCAGCACCCAATGATTGTTGGAGGTAACACGCCACTTCACTAGCTTCAGCTTCATCTATAACCACCATATCTAACCCATGGCTAGGCACTGGAAAACTTCCGGTCAGCAAACTAAAACAGTTTGAACGAAATCTCAGCCTTTGCAAAACTTGCCTCAAGTTTGATCGAGCTTCTTCCATGTTAGGATGCCACCTGGACAGAAGCGACTTCCAAAGAAAGAGGCAAGACAGCTCAACTAAAACTTTTCTCCCTTCCACTACAGCTGCAAGATTTTGCAACAACTGATCACGACTGTGGTCGCGTGCAACCAGAACACCAGGAACAACACCACGGATCCCTGGGCCTGCCCTATCAGCAGGTCATCACACACCCACTCAAACCTGGCTGCAGCATTTTCTGAAAATAGGCATTGAAAAAAAACTGTGCCAGGAGAAGCAAAAAGCCCACGTGCAAAGGAGACACCCCTCAACCACCACAGGGTCCAAGGAAGAAAACGTGATTTTTGGAGACCCACACCCACCTACTCGCATTGAAGGAGAATCAAAAGAGATCATGGTCAAAGAAAAATGACTCCACCCACTCCGTCTCCCTCACGCAAGGACAGACAAGAGCTGGTCATCTCATTTTGGCAGCCCAAGGTGGTTGGGAGGAGGCCGCCTGGTAGGCAAAAAGGCCGATGCCCAGCGGGGCATTACATTCTCCTCCCCTTAAGAAAGCATCGTCCTCGATGCGACATTACACAGAGGAAAGGAAATGGTTCGCAACCAAGGACAGGTAGAGGAGACAGTACACCCTATGGTTTAAAATTTTAGTTGATTAAAGCACGGCCACAGGGTAGCCTTAGGAACATTTGGTAGAATTTTTAACTTTCAATGTTCTGTGAAGATTGGCAGTTCTTTCTTGTTCATCATTTCATTAGTCTCTTTCCATTAGCGTTATTCTTAGTTTAATTGCTTTTAAAATTTCATCATTGAAGAGTTTTGGTTTATTCTTTATTGTGGGTGCCCAACATGAACTGCTAACACAACACCCTATCAGGTTCACAAGACACTATAGATTCACAAGCACACAAGTATATACTTCATGACTGTATTACACCACAAAAGGTTACACAATTACGGAATAGAATAGGCACACTCCACATAACATAGTACTCATCACACATCAATGACTGACATACCAAATACTCAAACAAAAGAGTACTACAATCCACCAGACATTTCCTCAATTTTCATCAATGAAAGACTCACATAACAACAAACCATGCTACAGGTACATAGTGTCCACAAGGGAATCAATGACATAACCACAACATCACAACACATATCCATCTGACATGAGTAACACATACATCAAAAGACCACTACCAAACATCACAATAACTCAACATATATCCTGAAACATCAACCATACAGACAAATATCATAAGCCTCCCTCAAACTCTTATGCCTCCCTCAAGTCTCTTATGCCTCCCTCAAACTCTTATGCCTCCCTCAAGTCTCTTATGCCTCCCTCAAACTCTTATGCCTCCCTCAAGTCTCTTATGCCTCCCTCAAACTCTTATGCCTCCCTCAAACTCTTATGCCTCCCTCAAGGAGGCCGGTTGTCCCTATGGTCCAAGACACATAGAGTTCGAACACTCCTAACCCAAGTGACATAATAACGCGTGGTTCAACAACCCGCTAGTTATATGTACCCCTTGGGGCGTACCCCCATACAACGAAGCGGGTCCATAGGTCCAACCAATCCATGGTGCATCCCATGACCCTATTCCACACATCACGACATTAGAACCAGCACAACAATCCAGTCAAAGTGCCAAGTGGCAAAGTACAAGCCTTGGGCAAGGCGGTAAAAATTCCAAATTTAAAAGAAGACCCCAAATCAAGCTAAAATAAATGGCCAAATAGCCAAAGTTAGTATCAAAATCCCCATGTTAGTGCCACAAACCAAGGAAATGCCCAAAATTGTAAAGCATTGCAATCAAGAAAAGATGCTGGTCCTTGCAAAATAAAGTAAAAGCTCAATTTACGAATAAAATCAACTTATAATAATGTCACATTACGATAACTGTGTGGCCTTATCTAGCCACCAAAGGGGTACTCAACGAGTTGCTAGCACTCGGAACATCGAGCCTCAGCTCGTAAAATACATATCAATAATACAACTGTCATCACCTCCATCTGAATCATCCCGCCACCACTTTGACAAGGCTAAACATAGTCATAGATACACTAAGGTTGCATACATACAACCACATAGGGAGAGAGGAAAGAATCACATGTAATCTACTAAACCGAGTTTTGACTCGAGTTATTGACCCATGGTACACCATTCCTCACTCTCAACATACACTTCTACCGATTTCCCTCAGGATCGGTTAGCGTAAGGTTCACAACATAACATGTAACTACATCACTAACACCATGGTGGTACACACATAGCTACCATAACGTCTCACGTATGGTAGGTATACGGGGTAGATCACAATCATACATTCACAGGGCGTAATACATCACTTTACCACATTCTGCACCCAAAGTGCAATCACCATACGATAGGGTTCATACACTCACCGTATGACCCCAAAATCACAACATGAAGCATTACATATTACACAACTCATATATACGATGAACATAGTACATCACAACATAACATCCATTGCAACATAACAAGGTGGTACACACATTTCTTCAGAACATGGTAAAAACATCATGATACAACTCATTTCTTTTAACATCAATCTAGTCATACAACACATTGATACACCCACATATCACAATATGCCACAATGCTCCAACACTACGTTATCCACATTATAATTCTTTTCACACATCACAAACAGTAATTCACACGTGAATTATTCCTAGAATCCACAAGAAGGAGAGAGAATACTCTCATCCCCAACACATCAACATGATGACAAATACGCACTGAGTGACATACACATCACGTGCGTTCACAATATCACAATTACGACAATAATCACATCACGCTTAAAGCACATTACTCTTCCAATATAAATCATCATCATGCAACATCATCATCATCATGCAGTATCATCATGTAACACCACCACCACCATGTAACATCATCATACAACACCAATCCGGCCCATAGGTTCGAGAGCATGAACCTACGCTCTGATACCAAAATGTAACACACCAAAAATACCAACACAAGGACAACACAGTGAAATACAGGATAACTTTTTTTTTTTTTTTTGACTTGCTTTGACACAACACGACACAACATGTCGTCACAAGGTTACAACCAACACTAGGAACCACTTGTTATGGGGGAGACCACAAGGTCAGCACGGAAACGTTCACACCTATCAAGGACAATGTACTCTTCTTTTGACAAGACAACATGGAAGTCCAATCCACATGACACACTCACAGCTAGGGCATCCCATGAGGAATTTCTTGTTAAATTTTCTTGTTTACTAAAGTGTCTCTTAATTCTTAACTTACGTTCTTATAAAATTTCATGTAATGATTCACACAATTCTTTTCACAAGGGAGAACTTCTTTCTTTTCAACGGTTGACTAAATAGCTTAAGGCCAAGCTTTCTAAACTGGGATCATCAATTTGATGTCCAAATCTTTCTTATTCATTTGATTTTAGAACATTTTCCATTTCTTACAAGGTTAATTAATCTTACTCAAGCCACTAACACATGTTCCACACCTCTATTGCACAGGTGAAGGCATAAGCTCCGATTGAGGGAAAAGTACCGCTTAGGGTTCATAACAATAGCCTTCTTGTTTAAGGATTAAATTTTGACCTTGCTTAAGAAATATCACCATGAATCAAGGCAAGGGTTAACAGAACAGGACAACAGAATTTAGCTTCAGGGTCACATTGTTTACTATTAGTCTTTTATTGAGGTTAAGAGTTTATCAAGATTGGTTAAATGTTCCATCTAGACTTTACTTCATTAAGTTTGACAAAGGGGAACATTTCAAACGATAAAGAGATATTTAAGGTTTTATTAATCACTTTCACTCCTACTTATTAAATCCTATCATTTTCTAAAATCTAACCATTGATTTCACCATGAGATCATTTAAGGTTTCACCAAAAAGGATAGTGTTTATTAGTTTAGCTCGGGAAATAAAATAAGTAATCATATTTCGTTACAAAAGATAGTTTCCTCTTGATTGTTCCAGGTCTCAAAGGTTATCAAGTAGATCACATCTACATTAATATATTCATATACATAAATTTTTAGTTTAACTTTTATAAGGATTATCCAGCTCACTTTATAGTACTTACAAACTCATTGCTACTATGCCTTAGGAGGATTTACAACTCAACATTTTAACTCAAGAGCAAAGTTTAACAGTACTCGTTTGCGGAAACAAAACAAGGTTATATCAATTCATTCCAACATGATGCACAAATCAAAGGGACATATCATCTCTATTGAACCATGAATAGGGAGAAAGAGAGTAATAACATGGGACATGCCCCGCTACTATACTAAGGGTTAAAATTCACTAGAATATCCCATAACCAAGCGGTAATCAAATTTCATCTTTCACATGATAACCAAACAAGCCAAAGTTTCAACAGTTACAACAACAATACTCTACAATACATTTACTAGGCACTGACCCTTCTTCTAAAATGTCCAAAGGCCCTTTCCAAATTTTATAACATAATACACATTCGTACAAAGGAACATCATAACCAAGATTGATGCAATAATCTACAAGTCTTTCCATCATCTAACCACGTAAGCCATCTGCAACAATTAATAACCTGAGTCAGTTCGCGAGAACTGAGCAAGATAAGACTATACATAGCAACAATAAGCTACTAGCTAACAATACCATGAAAGGAAACATTCTATTTCAGGAAATGGATCAAAGTTCTAACCTCTAACAACCTTTTGAAACAAGATATAATTTTCAACATATCAACTAAGAAGAAAACCATAAGTTTTAGTTATGAAAATACCTCTAAAACTACAAAAGTTTGACAACCAAATACGCAAGACTATGAAATTTAAATGATTAGACACAAGAGTTGAGAGTATTAGGATTTCAATCATATAATCCCGTAGATTACGTGATTGAAATCTAAAGTGTAACCCATCAATCCACATTCTCAAGGTGAAGTCAAAAGATAAAAACCAGACCCGATCTTAGCTGCCAAAAAGAATATAGTTTTGGAATCGTTCCGTAGGGCCATAGGCCTAATAGGCTATAAACGAACAACGAGGGTAAAAACAAAGTTCCATCATGTAATCAAAAAGGTTTAAAGGATGAAAATCTTATATTCAAACCCACAACCATTATATCTTAGGTAATAAGTGACTTCATAGCTAATAAGGATGAGTGGAAAGGACGGTAAGAATGTCCGGAATAGGTATTGCCTAACAGCTTACCTACTGAACATAACCAGGGCCGGAATAGCGACAAGCCTCATTAATACCCAAGTTGAGTAGGCAATCTAGCATTCTAAACACATCCTTGCAATTTTCATAATACCTTAGATTTATAATCCTCCCGTTCTAGAGGAACATAGCCATGAATCTAGACTTGGTTGAAATTTTCCGACATCAACTCACTTCCTAATATCATAAATGATGTATACAAAGGAAAAGGTCTCTCAACTCTCCTTAATTGACATCTCATCACTAAGTTTATAGTAACCTATGCAGAGATTAAACACATAATATACCATTGAATATAGATATCCTCCAATAACGAACTTCGATAACGATGTAATTACAATTATTACGTTCGACACATAAACAAACTATTCCAGAGCTTCTTTTCCCTTTTTGACAACAAAATATATTCACGACCTTCCATCACAATCATTCTAAATTTGCAATGAAAGGTCACTCATCAAGAAGGAAGTACAAAACAAGTTTGACTAAATTAAGGAACTTCATGTTACCTTAAGCAGTTGATGAAAACCTTAACTTTCACGAACCGTGAAAGATATTACCTTACTCCATCAAGGCATTATGTCTATACATGATTAAATCGATCACACAAGGAATCATCAACATACCATATCTTAACACCATAAAGGTCATTAATTTTATCAAATTTTACTCATAGAAAGAGTAGAATCAAAATGGGGTTCTATCAATAATTTATGCCCTTCTATCAACCCAGGACATATTTTCGGCCCAAAACTTCCTTCTTAACAAGCATATAATATTGAACTTCTAATTTTCAAAAGCCCTAATAATTTGCACAATACACGAAGTGCATAATCACGCTTATCATAAAAATAATAATAATAATTTAACTGTATGTTTTCCTCTAGGGCAACAACATAACAGGAAACCAATACTAGTCAACGCTGCAACGTTCTAGGGGCGATTACATACCCAGGTTCACAAAAGAAACAACGACATTTTTGCAGAAGGAAGTAACTTATAATATATATATATATATATATATATATATATATATTATGTATATTTTTCATATGATCAATCAAAGCATACACTGGGAACCTTTGTTTGTTTTATATATATATAAATGGGTTTGATCACGTCAACAAGAACAACCAACAGAGGCAATCCAGAAGTAACAAACTGCTAACCATATATTGAACACAAAACCACATAATCACAGATTTAAACCAATTTCTAGAAGGAGAAAGTTTCATTTCAAGAGGTTTATTAGATACTAGCATATTATGTATATGGTTAGTCTATCTTGCCTGTTTTAACGCATCCAGCAGTCGATCACAAGATGGACGGGGCCTGCAACAGCAACCCACACCAGCGCAGCTTCTCTTCCTCATCCTGCTTCTTCCAGACTCTGTTAACGGCCATGCTCTTGTCCTTGTCGGTGAACAAACTGGGTGCCACATCTATTACATACACGACAGGGGATGAACCATACTGGTAACCATTACCATGAGCTATACTCTCTGAAAGAGGCCCTTGCCAAGTGCAGCTGCTCTTGTGGTGCAGGCAATGAACTGTCACACGGCCTATAGCATTAGCCAATACCAGATTTGCCTCTTGCAACTGCCTTCGAATCTGTATCAGTAACCAAATACCCGTCATAAGGGCAGGCCCTAGTAGTACTCAGCACATAAGCTAGGCAAGGCTTGGCAGTAAATGTGTGCATCCTGCACAGCCTCATTAGGGTAAACAAGCTGCCTACCAACTCCATACAGAAAACCTTTTGAGAAGACAGATTTGGACAGCTAAAGTGGAATAACTCAACGGTGCTCTCATTTAGTGAGCAGGCCGAAAGTCTGAGACATAATTTCAACAGACAAGATGGCTTTGCCAGCAAGATCACAAGTGGTACTCATCAGACCATCTAGCAAGTGCCTAGCATCCTACAAGCTATCGAACTCACCTTGGTAACAGAATCATTGCATCCCATTAATAGCAATCATGGCTGTCCCTTGCATCTGAGAATAGCCATGTGAACTTTTAGGCATAGTTGTTTCAAATCAGATCGACGTGCAACCAACAATTCCAATCTTTCCATCTTGTGCATATATGTGGACTACAAGGGCATTGCATTACAGTATAATAAAGCTTGTAAATCAAAATTCCACAGCACCCTTAGTATGAACATAGAGACGTACAGACCAAAGATGCTCCATTAGTTGCAATGCAAAGTTGACAGGTGATGAAGTTACTCTGATATGAAACAGATTGCCTCTAAGAGGTTCTCTTGTTGGGCTTACATGTAGCCAGATGCATTTGTCTGAAAGAGATCTTTGTAAATAAATTTCATAAGTCCACTCTGTGCATACCACTGCATTGAATCATTGTGGAGACACTACTGACTCAGTACATGTTCTGAATCTGAACAATATCCTGCTACCTTCATCTCCCAAGACATTTTCTCCAACATTGCATAGATCTCCTGAAAGTTTCCGTGCAAGTGTGATCTGTCCCTTCATGAATATTCTGATATGAAACAAATCCACCTCTATGAGATCCTCTTCCTGAGTTACATCGAAGAACAAGCAAGGTTTCAGTAGAGAATCTCTGTAATAAATTTCATCAGGTCTGCTGGTAATACTCTCACTGTCACTTAATCGATTTTGACAGAAATATCTTGAAGGAGAGTCCTGAACTTGAAGATACATTCGACACTGAACAGAAAACAACATAGCCGGACAACTTGCCTATTCATCTGCCCTGGTTCATTTTCGCCCTCAATCCTCACTTTTCAGACAGAATTTTCTTCGGGATCTTACACCACGCTTGGTCTCTGAAAACTCTATGCAAATTCCAAAATTTAAGATCCCTTGGGCGATTCTGTCCGGTGGTGCCTGCAAAGAGAACCGATGCACCAGCAAAACAGTTGGAACTACAAAGCACAAAACGCAGCCTCAAGGTTGATCGAGCTCCTTCCATGTTTGAAGGCTCAAAATAGATTCACCACCTGGACAGAAGTGACTTTCCAAAATGAAAAGGCAAGACAGCTCAACTAAAACTTACCTCGTTTTTCTGCTACAGCTGCAAGACTTTGCACAACTGAACACGACTGGTCGCGTGCAACCACTATCTGTATAAGTGGATTTGTATATCCATTTCTTTCTTTTTAAATCTAGATTTTTCAGGTTTGTTCTTATTTATGAAAATTATATATATACTTTCTTCTTTGTTTTGAAAGTGTATACTCAAATACTTATTCTTATAGAAATAAAAATATATATCTATCGAAAAAAATGTAAAAATACCCAAATGGGTATTTTAGTTAAATCATGCTTACAATAAATATTGAGATTTTTTTTAACTAAACCCTAGAATAGGATAGAAAGAGAATAATATACAAAATAAAGTAAAATAGATTTGGAGCTCTTCCCAAGCTTTCTCCTCCTCTTTCATGGCTTCCTCCTCTTCCATTTTCCCTTAACCGCAAAACAAAAATGAAAGAAATGAGAAAAATAAATGAATTAAATCCTTCCTTAGAGATTTTAGGGTTGATTTGAAATTCTTTCATTCAATGGCCTAGATTAAATTAATCCAATGGCCCAAATTTTCTCAAACAAAATTTAGGTGAGGGTAGGTGAGGTGATCACTTGATCACATGGGTCTTTCTTTGAATGGGATCACTTGTGTGGTTTGAAAGTTAATTAAGTTATTATTTTTTATTTTATTTTAATTTAAATAAACCCTTTCCTTCTAAGTCTAGACTACCTCTTTATTAGAAAATTAAATAATTAGCTTGGTGTGAATGAAAGGATTATTTTTACTTGGACTTTAATTATTAAATTATTGCATTATCTTAAAAACCTAGGTATTAAATTAATTTAGGATTAATTGAATGAAATATTTTAAACCTAATCATACATTAAATTCTTTTTTTTGTTTAATAATATTTAAAAATTTATTTTGTGATGACCATTTGAAACCTAAGGTTAACCGTGTCTTCGATTTCATTTCCTTTGCGAAAAAAAAAAAATTTCCTTAATTTTTATATTTTAACCTTGTTTGGTTTTGGGTTTCGTGTGTGAAATGTTTGTGGGCATTACACATACCTTTTTCGTAATGCATGACGTCCTTTATCTCCATATTTACCATACTATGATGCGACGATGTCATCTTATTTACAGGAGATGAATCACATAGATATAATAACTCATTTTCCTCTATAAAATTATATCTATTCCACTCATCACTCGAAGTGCTTACCTAAAGATTTAGTTTAGTGTTCCTTTACAGAATTGTCTTCAAAGTATGATTTCTCATCGATCCTTCTTGAGACTATAATTTGGAAACACTACTTGCACACCCACATCATTCATCTTAGTTGTTACTATTAGTGTTGACATATCTTGCACATCATTCATGATGTGCGAGAGGTCAACTCAAAAAAATTGTTTCTCGGATTAGATGGATTAAATTGATGGACCTAACTAAGAAATAAAGGAAAAATGAGCATATTTTGTCACTATGATATTTTCAGAATGCCTATCCTCCCCTTGAAATGTCTTTCCAAATTTATCATCTTCATCAAGGTCATGCATCAACTCTTAAAGAAATGATGTAGAATCTTGATATAGACAAGAAAGGCATGAAAATTTGAAGAGAGACATCCCAAAGTAAGAAAAGGGACAGTCCGCATGTTGAATGTTGAATTGATTTGGATTGTTTGATTTGTTTAATTTTAGTTTCATGATTAATAGAGGTACAATTAATTCTTTCCCCTTATGATTATGTGAAATTTCTTAGTGTTTTGAGTTGCAAAGGGTTCATTTAACATTAATGTAAAGAAAGAAATGAAAAAGAAACTTTTATAGCTCATCACATTAAGTAATTTTCATTTTATTCATATCTAATAGTGTACAATGATACCACACAAGCCGTGGGAAATGACTTATCTTGTATATACAAACGAAATTGCATACATATAAAAATATAAATACAAGAGAAGGGAAGAAAAACCCATCATTTTTTAAAATGAGGTGGATTTTATTTGCTTGTGGGTCTTTGGCTTGCAGTTGCCTCGTTCTTGTCCTATTTCCTGCCAGTGCCAAAAAATCTAAAAACAAAGATTAAAAGTTGGTTAGATCTCAAGGTTGTCTTCATTCTCATCCACTATATAACATCTGATATATGATTTTTCTTTTAGGTATACATGTAAATCAAAGGGTTTAGAATGCATGACATGGAATTAAAAACATAATCAACATGTGTATTGTCACTTTAATCATGATGAAGTAAATAAACTACTAAGAAAAGTACATATTATCATCATTTTGAAGCATTCAAATGTAGTTTCAAAACTACATCATGAAGAAGAAGTGAAGAAAGAAAGGAGCTAAGGAAAAGATAGGTCTATTTCCTCCACCATTTTTATAACTATTTTCTTTTAATGTGCATGTACAAAGAATTCAATGGAACTTATAATAATGCATTTTAGATAGGTTAAAGAGAATAACAAGTTACAAAGTTGCACCATGATCATAAGGACACTTCAATAATCTTTTTATGAAGCATACAAGCTTAAAAAGAAGAAACATCTCTTTTTTTATTCAAGAAGAGAATAGGAAATGACATCCATATTATTGAAAAAATGTAACTTTGCAAAGATTTCTTAGGAAAGAATTCGATTGCGAAGTACAATCCTCATATGATAAAATGAAATAAATGGCATCTCTTTCACAAGATATTCGAGATGAATAAAGCACAAGTTTATGTGCAAGACCTAACAGCTAGGTATGGATTTTAATGCACAATATCAAATGACAAATCTAGAAATATATTACAAATACTTGAAAAAATATGGATTAAAGGTATAAATTTTTTTATAAGGTGTTATGAAGATACAAGATATTGTTTATAAGATCAAGAGATTTTATGGCCTTCACATTAAGGCATATTTTCAAAGATCTACAAAAAAATTTCCAATTTTTGAATGAATTGCCATCCAAATGAAGAGGTAAAGAGGAATTTTTAGACTCGGGAAAGGTTTCAAAACTGATAATCATCGTCAAATTAAAATTGGAATTATGACCATTCTAAATTTTAAAGTACCATTATAACCATAGAAATAAAGACAATTAGATCAAGAACTAGAGTAAGCTTCAGGTTTTCAGTTTCCAACTACAGAACAAAGTTAACTTTTGTTTCAACTGTCATCAAATGTGCCATATAAAGACATTGTAACAAATCTATCAATCTATTAAGAAAATAACAACATAAGACTTGTTATTCGACATCCTCAGGTCTAAATTTCAGGTGAGGTGATCACTTCCAAGATAACTGATTGAAGAAAGAAAGATAGTTAAGTCCACAGAACCACCAAGCCATAATTGATTTCAAGAAAGGAAAAGTAAATCTATGCTAATTCAACATGAGATTCTAGTGATGATAAAGCATCAAGCAAGGATTTTTTATGGCCCACATTTCTACAATGATGGGCATACAATTTACAGATCGGTGCACATGTCATGATAGAAAACAAAGCTACTCATTTTGTATAATATTCAACAAGCACCTCTAAATATAGCAAGTTTCTACACAAATTAGGCCATAAATTTAAAGGCACGGTCACAGTTAAAGGAAGTTGAGCTCATCTCAAATACTAGATTATGTACCTAAAGAAAACTTGAGCTACTGAATACGAGGCTAACATACAAGGTAAGCCTATATAAAACCACATAGATTTATGATTCACAACAAGAAGATGGCGAGTTTTAAAGATAATAAACTAGGCCAAGGGTTTAAATCAGTAAGCTCGAACTCAAGAAAGAAGGATATGGAAATCTATGGTCCAGCTGTTTAAAAATCCATTCACAAAACTACATGTGAGAGATAAAACACGACCTGGGATTCAACCAACTAGGCACAAAGTTCTTATAATGAGCTTGTACATAATCGTAAAGCACATAAATGGAACCCAACTCAATTTATTAGGCAACTTTCTTAGGAAATCTATTTAAAATTCAATACAATAGAGAAGTTAGTTTTTTATGTGAAATTTCGATGCAAGTTACAGATCTAAGAAATTCCAAGTAAATGTAGAAACAAGAGTTACCTTGAAATGTTAAGCTAGGTCGTTAATGCAATAGCGAGCTAAAGGACTGTGACGAGTTAACACAGAGCATGGGCCAGTAAAGTAAAACCTCCATTTGGTGGCCAAAGTCTAAGGAGTTAAGATCAATAAGCTGAGAAGGTGTTGAATAAATATCGGTGGAAATCATTTCCCACACGAGGTAGACCCAACACCTGGGTTCAAAAAAAAATAATGAATCCTAATGACTTGTAAATAATGAGCACAAAAGTAATGGTGAACACAAAGTGATATGTAGATCTAAACTCAACAAAATTGATGGCGGCCATACCAGAAATATCACAAACAGGGAAGATAAAAACCCCAACTTGGTCAAACAAAGAAGAACAAGAAAGCAAAGAAATCACCATGTAAAATCAAACAGAGGACCATAACAAAGAAATGACCTCCAAATTTTTTGGAAAATTTTCAGCAAGAGCAATGTTACATCAATTGTGATCATGCCCTTTTTCACAAATTTTGTTTCTTTCCACAACCTCTCAAAAGATTCCATGGCGAAACGATAAAATAAAATGCATATGATTAGGGTTTGAACCCTATGGGAGCTGGTCATCCTGACCAGAGTCAAATAACCTGATTTTCTAACTTGATCTTTGGTTTACACCCATGTGAGAAAGTGGGGTTTAAGAAAATATTTGATATTATTAATTTGGTGAACGTAATGGAGTGAGCAAGCGAATCATTACCCAATGCCAATAAAGTAAGGGGGGCATTTTCTTATGAATGTGCTAAAGAAAAACTAATTTTATTACCTTGTATATGCATGTGCTAAGCTCACAAAATCTAAATTATTTCACTTTTACATGTTCCAAATAATCTAAAATTACTCAATAATCAAAAACTATGCCCGCTTATCCAAGGTAGGAAAAATGAAAAACAAAAAAAAAAAAAAAAAAAGCTTTTTGAGAAAATACAAAAGTGGGGTTTTACCTTGTAACATCCAAAATTATCTTAACTTATGCTAAGGGGTCCATAAATTTTCATGAGTAAGGACGATTGGAGTGTCAAAGAAATTTTTAAAAAGGGGACAAAAGCATTAGTTTATTCTTTTTCATGGCTAAAGATAGAATTTTATTTTTAATATCAAAATTGTGCAAAGGAGGTCGACCAAAACTGTTGCTGGAGTTTTTGTTTTTCTTTTTCTACATGAGAAGTAGCATTGGAATTATATCCAAGTCGTATAACTGATGTTGTAACTAACAGTGTTGAGAATTCAAGTTCCACTTCTTCTTCTCCTCATTTTCTTATATATTCTAGTGCTTCTCAAGCATTAGTGGGGTCCACTAATGTAAAGAATTGCTATAGAAATTTTTCAGCAAGTTCCCTACTTGCAATAAAGTGTTCTTCCTTTCCTGTAATTATTTAGAATAATGTGCACTTCGATAGATGATGTATCCTTGATTTTGTTAAGTTAATTACTTAGGTTATCTTCCCTTATTATAATAAATAATGTTTTGTGTGTCATTTTGGTTTGCATGCAAGATGAAAATTATGTATTATGATTCATCCACTCATAGTGTTTTGTTATTTTGCCTTAAAATCTCACTCAAATCCCTTTAGTTCATGAAAATTTAATGCTTTTTTCAGTTTATTCACACTCTTATTTTTTCAGCAATCTCCAAAATCTATGGTGTATCACCCCCTTTTTAAAATTTTCATTATAAGCTTACCTCTAATCAAATCTAGTTAGGTATACACTAAAGGGAACCAACCCTTCAAATATGGAGATTCACTTTAACATTTTGGATACCCACAGCCCGTGAGATGTTTCCATTGTATATCTGAACAAGTGATGAGAAAGAAGACTAAAATCATCCAAACCTCACAAGGTTGCACTTCTACTAGATAAGAATTAGGTTTTAACACTTCCATTTCTGAACCTTGTCATGAATCTCCCTTGACCTATTATCTTGTAGTTATATTTTAATCTCAATAAATTTTTCCTCTATTGATCTTTTCATATTCATATTACCACTCTAGAAGAGGTTTCGTATAGAAAGAGGCAATCAATCCATTCAACCATACACCATCACATGCATGTGAGCTACATACCACCAAGAAAAAATATCTCAATTATTCATTAGATGGTTATGTTGACGACGAATCACAACACCCTTGAATGTCTACAACTCGATGGGTTGGGACTCTCAGTGCGATTGCATAACATGGAGTTTTTCCCAAGTGTGGGACCTTGTGAAATCAGAAAAGCTCTCCAGATGAAGGCCGGTTCCTACTTCCTCTGTTCAGATGCACACGAAAAAAATGTAGAGTGTTTAATCAAAATGTAATCTAACTTGCCAAGGAGACAGGGTAAGAAGATGTGTAAAAATAAACCTAAACTAACAAAGGTGATGCATCGAGGAATGAAGAACACCTATCTTGCCAATAAACACAAGCCATTAAAATGTGATGCAAGATTATGCATAGATAACACAAAATTTACAGTGAAATATCATGAGGATGTAAATGAACACAGAGAGGGTTGAGAATCATCCACAGACATGCATTACTTGCTCCAAAGATTGATACAATACACTACAAAATGCCAAGAGGCAAAGTTGCATTACAGTTTTAAATGGAAGGTTCGAACTCCACAAATTCACCTGCCAAAGAGAAGAAGGGAGGGGAAAAACAAGAATGTTCGACCTTTAGAAAGAATCCCCTCCTTACAATTTATAGGAAGAATGAGAGAGGGAAGAGAGAGAGGAAATCCAAATCTACCCCAACCACCTCCATATTGCATTTAATTTATCTCATTATGGTGGTAGGTGAGAACTCTAGCCAAACCTAAAAAGTGGCCAAATTGTATTTTACATTTTGAAGGTAGTTGGACAGAGGACCTCGTAAGCTTTCCAAAAAGTCCAACCTTGTGTGAATCTGAGCTCCCTGTGAAAAGTTATGGCCGTTTGAATATTCTGGGTCAGGGTCTGCTTTCCTGTCGGGTTTGGGGTGTCAGCGCTCAGAATGTTGCACCTCCTGAAGGTGAGCCATATGGTGCATCCATATTAATGTCAACATACCCTTACGTGTGCCAAGGCATGAAAATTTTTTCATGTCGACATTCTGTCATGTGCCCTTTACGTGTGCTAAGGCGCGACTTCTGCCATGTTGACACACCTCGTGACCTGTGCCAAGGGCGCATCCATTTTCGTGTCGACCACCTTCTATCGTGCGGGCCTCTTGGACCTGTGCCAAGGGTGCATCCATTTTTGTGTCAACACCTGTCTATCATGCACCTCTTGACCTCTGTGCCAAGGGCACATCCATTTTCGTGTTCGACACCTTCTGTTGTGCGCCTCTTATATTTGCGCCAAGGGCGCATTCATTTTCATATCGACACCTTCTGTCGTGTGCCTCTTACCTGTGCCATGGCATGAATTTCTTCGTGTCGACATTTTCTTACTTGCACCTTGGGATCTATACTGTTGGTGATGCAATAAATATCAAGCTTTGATTTTCCTTGATTTCCATATTCTTCTGCTTGTCTATATCTACCCGGGGGTGGAAAGATATATGCTCAACAAGTGCACCTATGACCCTTATAAAGAATACCGAGCTCACCTGGCTCGATGGTCGCAAGTTATGCCTTGAAGTACCCGAGCTCATAAAATGGAGGATCGACCCCACTTTGGTAGGAGGTCAAGCTATCTTTGGAGAGAGTGCCAGCTAGGTACTAGAACTCCTAAAGAATTCACTGAGCCCTTTCTTTAGCTCCATTGAGGCTGCCAACATTTCAATGATCTAAGCTACTATGCTCACAACCGAGTGCACAAATATTTTCCCATCGAGTTATTAAAGGATACCAAGCTGCTATGGATAAAAAGGACCTAGTGAATTTTTAGAGTGAAGGGTGCCGATCTATTAAGGATTTACTCATCGAACCATTTAGAATCTCCATTCATTATTGAGCTATGTCAACATAGAAGGATATCGATAAAGGCCAAGTTATCTCGGTGAACTCTCACATAATCGAATGTAGTGAGTCTGAGTCACAGAAGTCGAAGTAGCTTGAAGGCAATGAAGGAGATACAAGGTCACCTCGTAGCCCCTCGATGTAATGTTAAAGGTCCAAGCCACAGGAGGGAAACCCAAAATCCAAGTGGAGCAAGCCGCTGTGACTACGTCGCAATTTCAAAACCCGATAACATGTCAACAAACTCGGCTCAACGTGGAAGCTTTGTTAGGATCCATGTGGAGTAAGCTTGCCACATAAAGAAAACTCACCAACATGGTAGATAACCGGCTCAAAAATATGTAGGTTCGGTGATAAAGTCAAAGTAAGTTCAGGACATGAAAGATGGTCTCGTCGGCATGAGAGGATCTATCTCGGGTGAAGGAGATGTGGGGTTAACAGTGGAAAAGTGGTCTAGAGCTCCAAGACGTGGGATACTATGCATCAGAAGGAGAAATATCGGTAAAATTGATATAGAGACTGTGTAGCACAAGGAAGAGGGATAAGATGGTAGGGCCCAATGTGAGCAAAGGCATCAGGTTAGGAGTTTTATGGATAATGGTGATAAAATTGATGGCACCGAGTTAGATTCATACGGGGCTGTGGAGGGCAGTCAATAATGCAGAGCTCAAAGAAGAGACACCTCGGCTGAGCTGACAGAGTTGTAAGATATTAAAATAATTCCCCCCATATAAAAATCAATGAAAAGATAAATGGGTCTAGATCCCAGAAACTAATTTTATATTCTTGAATCATATAAAATATATGCAAAACATTGAAGACGCGAGGGAAAATAATTAAATTATCTTTTCCAGCAAGGAATTAATTGCCCAGAGTTTCTAAAACGGTGAAGAAATGCCCTGGAAAACCTAAACAACTGCACCTACTTAGGAGGCCACATAACTTTTACATTTCTAAGCCAAATTACACAAAATTGGTCTCGGAAGAATTTTGATTCTAAGATCTACCCACAACAGTAAAAAAATATATATATTGATAGAGTTTCAGAAGTGTAGTTGGATGGTGGGTGAAAGTATAATTAATGGGCATGGATGGAAATTTCTTTGTTGCTGAAAGTTATGGATGGTTATGGGGAAGATTTTGTAGGTTGTAAATCATGATTGTAGGTGAACCTACTTTGGATACTTTACAATTGATGAAAATGAATCCAAATATGATATTTCTTATCTCCCTTTTCCTCTTCCTCCATAATTTTTATATAAATTGGGTAATTTCTCTCATTTCTAGAGAGGATGATTTGAGTATTAAAACTCAACCCATTTTGTTGTGTGGCTTCAAACCAATGTGCTATAGGCCTATATAGTGGACTCCTTGCATGGTGATTCAGGCCCCTTACTTTGTAATTATTTGTATTGTGTATACTAATGAAGAAATAGACAAAAACTTGTGGTTGTATCTTCCCTGCATCCGCATTATTGGCTTTCTTCTTGCCTCATTCAATCTTATGTACATATTTTATGTATTGTGGACTATATTTTGCCCTTACGAGGTTCATTATTATTTTTTTCTCTTTGGAAATGTTGTTGTGCAACACTACTGTTATGCATGGTGGGTCTTGGAACTGTTAGCACCATCTCTAACCTATGTTTTGCCTCCAATTCCACACATTGTAGGAGTTATTATCATACCCTTCCTTCTAGGTGTATCACCTCTTGTAGTGTAGTTTCTTTATTTTTCCATGTTATTTGCTCTCTCCCTTTTCCCTTAGAAATTATAGGATAGAGATAATCATTAGTTTTGTTTTCATTAGAGTTAGTTTACACTAGGAGTACGAAGCAGAACCAATCTTATCTAAAGGTCTATCTCAAGCAGCAAGTCCCACACTTGTAGATAGTACCCATGTTAACCAGTTCAAACTGTGAGCTCAAACACAAACACTTGTACAGATTGGAGGGTGTTATGATTCGATGATTATAGATCTAGAACTCTCTGTGGGACTATAAGAAGTATATGTTTTCATTACAATAAGGTTCGTATGCTCTTGTTGTAATATGCATCCTGTAATAGACTTTGAAATTACACATCTGATGACTCAAAAAGCATAGAATCCACTAGTTTTAGTAGCCCAAGCGTGTAAACCCTTATGAGAATAATTCAAACAAGGTCTAGAGAAAGAGAAGAAGGTGTTTTTGAATACTTACAACTCTCACTAGAAGAAGAGTTCAAAGGTCTCCATCTCCACCAAACAGAGCATTATCAACACCTCCACCTAGTAGACCATTTATTCAATTCAATAAAGTCCTCAGATCAATCAAAATGGCTCATCAAAACAACTACCTCCAACTCCTTTTTTGAATTTTCACAGGTAGCAACCCACTTTCTCTCAATGCAAAAAATCCCATTCTAGTTGCAACATTAAAGAACATTCTATACTTCACAGTAGAGAAACATATAACTCTAATTAATCACATTCAAGACATTGCCAAGTTCTTTATTATTCATGAGGTTAATGAAATTGAGGTGGCAGTCAAATTATTGACTTATCTGTTCAAAGGAAAAGCTCTAAAAAGGTTCAGAAGCCTAGGAGTAGGGTCAATTCAAAATTGGAATCATTTGTGTGTAGCTCTTCATGGTCAATTTGGGGGAAAAGGTAGACAACCTATCTCTGTTAGAGTAGTTGAGCATAATCAAGAGAGCTCCAACTGAACAAATGACAAATTTCAATTTTAGATTTCAAAGGACATGGTATAGGATTTCATTAGCCGTAAGACCAATAGTCTGAATGTGTTTTTCTATACTTCCTTAAAGCTTTAAATTTCGATAGTTCCATGATGATTCAATCCATGGAAGGTACAACTTTACCCACAGCTTTATAATATTGCTATTAGGGCTTAAAATTTCCTCATTCAAGCTGGTATACTTGCACCTAGGCCACCTATGCCTCTTTTTCCAAAATTAGAAAACCCAAACTCTAGTCAAGTGCCCACATTGGGCCCCTATTCCTGCTCCAAAATGAGACTTCTACCTCTTCTCCCAAACACTTCTAAAGAGCTCCAAGAGGTTATAAAGCAATTGTAAAATTCTGGAAATGAGTTAGCAACCCTTAAGAGACAACAAGCTCATAATTTTAGGCCATATCAGCCACAAGCCCAATCAAATAGACCTCCATATCAGTTGAATAGGCCACCTTCCCAAGATGCTAATCCATACTGAGGACAACCTCCTATAAATAGGACATTACTGCCCTATAATCCTAATATTGTATCTACATTGAGAGCCTTGGTCCCAAATTAAAACAACATGGCACAATAGTATGAATGGTGTTTCCCATGCAACCAACCTCATAATCAGTCAACATATTTCAATGGTGCCTTGAATTGAATTCTAATGGTAACAATGACAGGTGTAGAACAAGAGGCAATTCAAGAGGAAAATCAGCAGTAGGCTAGTACACTGGAAGCACCTCTAACTGAGACCACAGCTTGTCTATTGGCAAGTTGAATATTTTTGTGGTATGAATCAGGTTCCTTCTCAAGGTGTGCCAGCTAACACATGGTCTAAGAATAGAAATATTGAAGAATGGAAGTCATCTAATTCAAGTGGTACTCAGCCCCTATGTTGCTCCACAAGGGATTTGTTAATAAAAAGTACAACTCCAAAATGTGTAAAATCAGCCTAGGCCATCTTCTAGACTAGCTCATACATCAATTATAGCAGCCAATGTGCAAGAGAAGATTGTGCACAAGTAAAGGGAAGAAAAAACGATAATGCTAATCCATTCAACGTCATTGATCAAATGAAGAAAACTGAATGTAAAAATCTCAATGTGGGAGTCATTAGCTATCCCATGACAAAGAGATTTGTTACAAGTTGTCATGGGAAATTGGTCCATCTCAAATGAGCCTCCTAAAGATCATGATAAAATGATCACTAATGCTGCCACATAAAGAGCTCTAGGATCTCATCAACGTAAAAATTTAAATCCCCCACCATTTTATGTCTCATTGTTCATCGGGGATAAGTTAGTGCACAATTGCATGATTGATTCGGGAGCAAATAGCTCCATCATGCCAAAAAAAATAGATGATCAGTTGGGCCTTCAAATATTAAGTCATTTCTAGAGGTGTGATGCAATTATATTGGGATAGCAAGTGACTACATTTGGAGTAATCAAAGGATTGAGCCTCATATTGCAATGCATGTCCCAATGTCATGGTATTGCAAGATGTCTCGGTGATAGATTTGACACCACTCTTTGCTTTATGCTTTTCAAGGTACTTCACTACCAAAATTGGGGGCTACTTGTCTATTGATTGATCACATATGCTCTTCAGGATGAGATATAGAGCTAAGGTTACAATCAGATATGAGCCAATTGTGAAATTTCCATATTGAACAGCATACACCAAGTCTAATCAATTAAATATTTTCAACTTTTGATCAGGAAGATTGTCCAAGTATTTATGAAACCAGATACTAAATTTACAGAAGTTCCAAACTTGACCTCCTAATGATTGCGAAAAAAAATACATGCTTTTTGATCCCTCATCAACAAATAGAAGAATCTCGAATAGGATTCGATTTCATGCATGAAGAAAATACGCCTCTCCTTAGCATTACCAAAAAAGAGCACACAAGATGAGAATGAGGGTATCGAAACTATTCTTTGATGGTTCAAGGAGTAGGAAAGAGTGTTGGAGGAGGAGAAATGTTTGTTTCACCAAAAAGTATCAAATATTACTCAACTTTTTGTTTTCATTTTGCTTTCTCAAATAACACAGTTGAGTATGAAGCCCTTGATTCATGGGATGCATTGGGCAAGAAAGAAAGGCATTAAGAACTTGCAAGTGTTTGAAGATAGTGAACTAATTGTTAACCAAGTATGAGGATAGAATGTTTCCAAGAATGATCTTTTAAAAAATTACAAGAACTGGGTATGGGGATCTCATTGAGGATTTTGAAGTTTTTAACAGCAATTCCATCCCGAGGAACAAGAACGATGCAGTGGGAACAATATTGTAGCTATTGAGGTAGCATTTGATGCTGTTGGAGCGATCAATTTCAGCCTCATATAAAGGTGATTGCCCAGACCAGAAGTCCTAGACAATAATTCAAGTTGGCAAGTATTTGAAAATGATAAGAAAATCATCAACTTCTTGCAAGAAGAAGTTGAGTTCTCTTGAAAAAAGTCAAGATAAATTGGAGCAGCAGTATGGTGACCAAGTGATTTAGCTAATAAAAAATTAATTTTCAAAGGGTCTTGTGACTTTAGATTTGATCTTCAACCCCAATAACCAATTCTAGAAAGACAATTCAAACATTCAAGTAAAGGGTGAAGACTCAGAGCCCTATTTTAGTAGGTGAAGGAAAAGTGTTACAAATTGGCAAAGTCTCAGTACTTAGCGAGAGAAATCAGAATTTATTCAACTTTTTCAAGATTTCCCTAATGTATTTTCTTGGAATTAGAAATATTTAAGAGGATTCAACCTAAAGTTAGCACAACATACTATTGAGTTGGATCTACAATCCAAGCCCATCAGACAGAAGCAAAGGCCATTGAATCTTCAAATTGAACCTCTCATGAGGAAGGAACTGAATAAGCTAGTTGAGGCCAACATCATAATTTCCAATCAAGCATTCAAGTTGGGTTGCAAACTTAGTGCTTGTGTATAAGAGAAATAGATAAATCAAATTGTGTGTAGACCTTTGTGACTTGAATAGAGCTTCACTCAAAGATCATTACCCACACCCTTTAATGGAGAAAATTTTACAGGTTGTAGCTAGTTCAGAAAGGTTCTCATTGTTGGATGGTTATTTAGGCTACAATCAGATAATGGTGAAAGAAGAAGACTAGTTCGAAGAAAACTTTCACTACAAAAATGGGACACTTATGCTTACAGGAAGATGCCATTTGGATTGTCAAACGATGGAGAAAAATTTTAGTGAGAAATAGACATGGCATTCAAGGGGCTTATTAACAAGATAGTGCTTATTTATCTTAATGATATCACAATCTTCTATAAGAATGCAACAGATCATCTCTTTCACCTACGGCAATTGTTTCAGAGATGTAGAAGGGTGTAGAGTGTCATTGAATCTAAAAAATGTATTTTCTTAGCACATGAAGGAAAGTTGTTGGGCCATATTGTTTCAAAGGAAGGATTGTCCTATTAATCTTGAAAGAATTGAGGCCCATCCATGCTCTTTGATTGCCAAGCCATAAGAAGGATATCCAAAGATTCTTGGGGAGAATTAATTTTGTTCGAATATTTGTGCCCAATTTTGCCACCCTTGGTAAAGCCATTAACCATGATGTTAATGAAGAACCTTGCATTCAAATAGAAAACTAAAGGTAAAGAGAGTTTTAAAGCCATCAAGCATGCAATATCTCAAGCCCTAACTCTTATTAATCAAAATTTCTCCAAGGATTTTTATTATTGTTTTAGATACTATCGACTGCACTTATGGATTAGTAGATATCAGAGATACTGAACTGTTATTGATTTGATTCTTATATGATGCATATGGACTACTGGAGACATTTGATGTTGATATTGATATACTTTTGACATGGTTATTTATCTGTATTTCTGACATGTGATATATTTAATCATATTGAGTAGATCTTGATAATTGGATTACTGTGATGATCGTTTTGACATAAATGAAATGTGGAATAGAAATGTGCTAGAAATTGTAAGTGATATCGTATCTTGCATAGATGATATTAATTCATATATAGTTGATTTCAGATTTATATTGCATATTTGACATGAATGTTTTAATGCGGCCATGAGGCCGAAGGAGGTATCCTCTGTTTTGCAGGTATATTATATTCACAACAACATCGGGGGATTGGAGACCAACCACATCGGAATTCGAGAAGAATTCAACTAGGGTCACCATGGCAACATGTAATTGTGTGTGTGTTAGAATTATTGGTTAGGAGAAAATTGTGACCTAGGGGTCATATGTTGTTTTGTTTTAATCTTCCCTTTTAATATGTTAGGATGTGTTTTCCTTTAGTAATGAAAATTATTTTGTTTTATTATTTAGATTTTTGGATTTGTGTTTACCCCTTTATTATTCATGGGTTGTAGTGTCTTAATTAAGCTAATTTAAATTTGTTCTAAACTAATTAAAGATGTGACCAAAAAGGAGTTCATTTATTAGGCTTGATTTACTCTTGGATTTTGTGTTGAGTGAAGTGTGTTTGAGTTTTGAGTGTAGCACACTCTATCCTTCATGGGAAACTCGAATTTGACCTTAGAGGCCAAATTTGGAAGCTTGTGGGACAAGTAAAACTTGTCCCACACCTCTTAAATGCCCATGCCAACCCTACCTATGGGTTGGGGGGTCAAATTTAGGCTCTTTTAGGTGTTTTGGGAAGTTAAAAAGGTAAAATGTTAATTGCACTTTCTTTCAAATATTTAATTTTGTCCTTTGGGGGAGTGGGCTTAGATGGAGTGTGTAAGGTTCTTGTCATTCCTCCAACCACTTATTAATTGTGCATTGGAATATGAGGTTGACCAAGTGATGTGGAGTGGAGAGGAAATGAGGTGGCATCCTACTTGGAGCCACATCACCCCTCCCTCTTCTTTCTCTATTTATTGAATTCTTGTTGCTTGTTTTGGGGTTGGATGATCATTTTTAGTCTCTTGAATTTTTGGAGAGTGAGAGGATTTTGAGAGAGTTGTGGATTTTTGGAGCTTTGTGGATGCTTGCTTGATCTTTGGAGAAGGCTTGGAACTTCATACTTGGAACAAGCTCTACCATGGAGAGGTAGGAGCTTCACCTTAGTTTAAATTATGTTACTTGTTTTATTGTATGTGTGTATATGTTGTGTTGAATGTTGTTTTCCTTTGAAATGTTTGTTGGGTGTGGGTAGATTGCCTAAGTTTTGGAGTGGGAGGAGACTATGGGGATTTTTTATGTAGGGAGGCATAAGAGTTTACCCTTTTTGTGGAGGGAGTTTGGGTTGGGTGAGCCACCTTGTTTTGAGGGATGCTTGCATTTCCCTTTTTGTTCTTTGTTATGAGGGAGACATAAGAGATGTAGGGAGGCATAAGAGTTATGGAGGTATAAGGGGTACTTGAGGGAGGCATAAGAGTTGTAAGGGGAAATTGTGATTTGCATTGGAGGCTTTTGGGTGGGCACCCATTCCCATTGGGAGGCATAAGTGGCCTCCCCATAGGTCTTACTCTTTTGGCTTTCTTGATAAGCCTTGTGATCTTGTTGCTTTGTTGTTTTCTTCTTGTTGAGTTGTTGTTGTGTTTTGTATGTAAATGGAATGAATGTGAAATTATATGTTAAGTATTGTGGAAGCTAGTAGTTGCCATGAGTTGAGATCTTCTCCCATTGTAATGTGGTTGGGGCTCGGGGGCCAATGGGGAGGATGGCTTCTCCTCTCCATTGGGTATCTTGGTTGGGTGGAGAGCGTTGCCTCTCCCCCTATTTTGTTGTGAATCAAGAAAATTCTTGGAAAAGCTACCTTGTTGGTGTTTGGAGCATTGGAGTCTTGTTGGTGACCATGTGAAACTTCCTTGTATTTTTTTACCCACTTAGAGTGGAAGAAATTGTAATAATGTATTCATTCTTGTATTTACATTTTGTATGGATTCCCACTTCAAGTGGAGGAAATTGTAATGACTTTGTAAAAGAAAGTTGTAATCCAATTGTTGTTATTGTTATTATATTGCATGTGGAAAGAAACAAATGAGAAAAGAAAGAAGAAAGAATGTTATTGTAAAGTTAGTTTGCAAATAGAAAAGAAAGTATTTTCTTCTTGTTGAAATCTTGAATGTATTGTGAGAAAAATAGTGTTTGTATTGAAAGATTAATCTATTTTACAATGGAAAAGAAAGTATATTTTCATTGAGTATTTATTGTATTGTAAATGTGAGAAAGAAGAAAATGTAGAGATTGTTAGAAGTTGAATTTGTATACAAAATATCATTGTATGGAAAATAAAGTTAATATGGTTATTTTGAATGAATGAACATTGTAGTAAAATGAAAGAGGAAAATAAGTTAGATTATATTGCATTTGGAAAGTTGATTTTATATAAGGAAATGACAAGTAATGAAATAGATTTATTTTCCCTTCTTGATCTTGTAATGGAATAAGGAATCTAGTTAAACAAATAGACATTATTCTTATAAGTAGATGAATTTTATTAGAAATGGAAACACTTTAAAATGACTAGACTTAACTAAGAAATGAGTAAATGAGCAACAAACCTCAATTCTGGAGCTTTAAAATGAACAAAGACAACTTAAAATGCATTTTTACACCCTTTAGCAACTTTAGTTTTTTGTAAAATTCTCGGCATTAAGGTTCTATTTTTCTAAAATAGGACCGCCACCCTGTGCAGAATGGTGGTCCCGTAACCGCCACTCAGGCTATGGCGGCGGTCTCAAAACCACCACTCAGTAGGGCGGCGGTCCTGTGTTTGTCACCCAGGTAAGGCGGCAGTTTCACAACCGCCGCTCTAGAAGGCGGCGGTCCACTGTTTGTCACCCTGTCAGGGGTGGTCCCAGGACTGTCGATCTGCTCTGGGTAGTGGTTCTGTCACTTATGATAGAATTCCGTGGACCCGCACCTTTGCATGAAATTTAATTTGTTTTCTCTAATTCCTAAGTTGTAAAATTTAACCTATTGCTACTAGCAAGTAAAATAAAGATAAATGCTTAGGAATGGGACAACAAAACGCTCAAATGGTGAATCTAAAAGCATTCTTTCATTATATCAAAGGGGGTAGGGTTTGCCCCCAAATTTAAACCCAATACACTAAAATCTTGGAATAAAAACTAGATTGGAGGAGGAAATCCTCCCAATCCTTAAATGAAATAGATTACATAAATAAACTAAATCTAAACTAATCTTAGACTAAATCTTCTTGTAAAATCCTTCATGGCTTCTTCCTCTTTGCTCCCATGGCTTCCTCCTCCTCAACCTGCAAATCTAACAAAAGAAAATGAACCAAATGAGAAGATTAGAATGAGAAAAGGTTTTAATAGACTTTCATAAGGATTTTTAGGGCTTTGTTGAGAACCCTAGGATCTAGTGGCTAAGATGGATTTAATCCAAGGGTGGAGAATTGACCCTACCTTTATTAAGAAGAAATGTATCTTAAATGTTTAATGTAAAATCCTTAAGGGTATGTGTAGATGGGTGAGTGGGGCCATTTAATTGCCTAGGGGTGTGATGTCCCTTTTAAAACCCTTAGTGTGTGTAGAAATTTATTAAAGGATCCTTTAAGCTATTAAAGTAATGAATTTAATAATTTTAGCATAGGGTTAACCTTGTTAGGTTCGAACTTAATTGAAGAGAAGAAAACATTTAATCAAGTTAATTAATCCTTGTTGTCTTCTTATGGAACATTTGAGTAATGAACCCTAATGGTCAAGCACCCTTGTAACCTTCTTTATAACTTAAACAAAAAAAAAAATTAGTCACATTTTTGGGTTAAGTGTTAGGTTGAAGCATGTTCTTAGAATGTCTTTTTGCGGGTGTTACACTTGGTATCAGAGCCATGGGTTCAAAGCTTGGACCCTTGGGCACTCCTAGAAAACATGAAACATGAACATTTAACCTAGTGCAAACTTGATTCTTTTAAATCTAGAAAACCACAATGTTTGATAATTGTATGAAATAGAAAACTTAGAAAACTGAAACAAGACCTAGAACAATGAACTAACTCTCACCTTGATCTATGCAGGAGGCACAGATTAGGTGAGGGGTCTTTTCATATAGACCTAGATATACCACCGCCAGAGTAGGTTGTAGCGAGGCCATTCTACCTCATATTTTACAGATGCTTCAGGATGTTAATGCCACTATACACAGAGAGCCCTTGGGAGGATGATTTTCTAGACATGGTATGGAGCTCATCAGTAGAGGCTCAGGCATCCCCTTGACACAGTAAGGAGTATAGGGCAGAGAACTTCCATGCAGAGTTGGATAGGGAAGAGTCAGACAGAGAGGACATGGGGATAGGATCTCAGGACATAGGGATAGGTCTTAGAGCCCTAGAAAGAGGGAGGAGCATGCAGAGAGACCTAGGGGTCATCAGACATCAGCAACAGACCATATCAAGGAGATCCTGAAGCTACGACCATCTCACTATTCATGTGATATAGGAGGTTTTCAGGAAGAGGCCTGGTTGGTGAGCTTGAGTGGATGCTTCAAGCTCTGTCCTTGTACTAGCAACACGAAAGCTCATGTTGTGATCCATCTTCTGAGGGATGGAGCAGGAGTTTAGTGGAGGACCGAGGAGTAGAAGCTCCATGTTGATTCAGAGACAGTCACCTAGGAGATTTTGGAGGAGAGTTTCAGGAGCAGGTATTTGCCCAAGAGGTTTATACAGTAGTGGATAGACAAGTTTCATGACCTCTGTCAGGCATCGATGACTATAGCTGAGTATGAGAGTCAATTTCTAGACCTACTCCAGTATGTTGACTATATGCAGGATGAGCAGGTATGGATTCACAGGTTCATCTGGGGCCTGAACTTGGATTTGGGTGGCACGGTGCACATTCACTACCCACAGACATTAGCAGAGGCTGTGGAGAAGGCCTATATTACAGAGGAGACACGGGGGAAGATGTAGCAAGATAGAGACAGAGTTCAGAGCTGTATCCAGGAGATGCAGGATGGTAGGTCGAAGGGGTTAGTTCCTCCTCCATGGGGTGGATAAAGTTTAGTGTAGGCTTCATTCAGGCCAGCACACAGCAGCAGCAGCAGACCCACCCACCTTACAGACCTCCTCAGAGATTTGATGTGCAGAGAGGATGGAGTATGGGGCCTCCTCCTAGGGGTCCCACTAGGACACAGGGTGTGCCAAGAGCTTAGTCAGTAGGAGCTTGTCAATAGAGACCTCAGTAGTCCATAGCAAGATCATCAGGATCCACAACTTAGACATCTAGAGTATTAGCTAGATCTACATCCCACTGGAGGGGACCAGGCAGCTGTTATGGTTGTGGTGTTGTTGGACATCATTGAAGAGATTGCCCATAAAACCATAACATGGGTAAGATGTAAAGCTCATAACCTATGGTTAGAGATATGGCATGGAGTCATCGGATCTACGCAGTGGTCAAGAACTGTCAAGACTAAGCACCAAAGTACCCTGATTGAGAAAACGGGAAGTATTGGTGGTATTTCCCCCTCTATATTATTTGATTCTGATTCTTCTGACTCATTTATTACACCATCCTTACTAGAGCATTATAGGTTGGTGGTAATTAGGTAGGGTCATGTAATTGGGATCTTGATATTGCTTATGGAGCCAAGCTTTCTTTAGACTCATTAGTTAAGGAATGTGTAGTGGATTTGGGACCCTTCACCACTACTTCGGATATTTGAATCCTTCCATTAAGATATTATGGTGTCATCTTGGGCATGGACTGGTTGTCTACTCATAGAGATAGAGTGGACTATTACCATAAGAATATTGCTTGCATAAATGATCTTGGAGTGGAGTCAGTGATATTAGGAGTTAGGAGGCTCATTTCCATTTGCACCATCTCCACTATGCAGCTTAATCGGTGTTTGCGATGGTGTGAACAACAATCTAATGATGCACCCATTCTATGTTGGACTCAAGACTTGGTGCATTATCTCCAAACAAGTATGTGCCCTCCAGAAATGAGCAAAGAAAAGAGAATTTACTTTAGATTATAGGTCATTCTGTATGTGTTTATTGATGGTGTCTTGTTCAAAAAAGACATCAATGGTGTTCTATTTAGATGAATTGGAACATGTCAAGTTAGGAAGATATTACATGCTTTCCATAACGAAGAAGAAGAAGGCCAATTTGCTCCATGAGTAACAACTCTTAAAATCACAAAAGCTGGTTACTATTGGCCTACAGTGTTTAATGATTGATACTCATGGATCAAGAAATGCAAAAAATGTGCATTCTTCATAGGGAAATAAATATTAGCAGCCATTCCCCTTCATCCAATTTCAGTAGATCAACCATTCATGCAATGGGGATTGGATTTCATTTGAGTGATCAACCCAAATTCAAGTCAAGGCCACAAGTGGATCCTTACAGCAACAAACTATTTCAACAAGCGGAATGAGGTAGTGGCACTTATAGAGGCAAATGAATCCAGCATCTTGGATTTCTATGAAGGGATAGTCACAAGGTTTGATATCCCTACCACTATAATATCAAATAATGATTTGGCATTTCTCAGCACAAAAAACACTAGATGGGCTAACAAGAATGGTATATACCTCAACACTTCATCAAACTATTACCCTCAAGGTAATGGCCAAGAAGAATCTACAAACAAGAACGTACTAAGAATCATTATAAGAACTATTGATGACAACTAAATAACTTGACACACGGAGCTCAAATCAACTCTCTAGGTTGATAGGATCACACCCAAAAGGTCTATAAGAAGCTCTCCATATAAGATTGTATACAAAAAAGAAGTAGTACTGCCTATATAAATTGAATTTCCAATGTTGGAACTCATGAAACAGTTGGAACTAGCTGAGTTTGAGCCTATAAAAATCTGGTATGCAGAGCTAATGGAACTAGAAGAAGTAAGAGAACATGCAGTGCAGACCATGGAGAAAGATCAAACATGAATCAAGAGGAGCTTTGAAAAGAGAGCTAAGGCTAGGATATCCCAAGTTGGAGAATCGGTACTGAAGTGGGATGCTAATTGTGAAAATCCAGGAAAACATTCCAATTTCAATGCCATATGGAGTGGTCCAAACATGATCACTGAATGCAAAGGTAGCAATGCATTCCGACTGGATAAGTTGGATGGTGAAGAATTGTAGATTCCAGTCAATGGAATGTATCTTAAACATTGCTACTAGAAGCAGAACTTCTCAACCTTGTAAATATTAATCTAGGATTTGCAATCACTCCAAGTGCTTGTGCACATTGTTGTTGTTTAGGATATATTTCAATTTCTCTAAGTGCCGATGCACATGCTCTATTGCTTCTAGTATATGTTTTGTATGTAATTAATCAAGCTTCCAAAGGGGACTCCTGTGGTGGAAATATCATGGTTGCCTGTAATAGTTGTAAAGTTTAGATTTAAACAAATGCAGAGCAACCAAAATCAGATGTTGGGTCAGTGTTCATAAATACTCATCATTCAACCCAATGGATCAAAGTTGCGAAAATGAATGAACTTCCAGGTTTCAAACATTTTCTACTCTCACAAATATTGAATCCAAGGTTTTCTTGTAAAATTGAGAGTGAAAGAAGCATAGGTTCAGAAGAAGTGTTTCAATGACTCAAGGATGCATATTTTCAAAGATTTAGATCAGATTTTAGATAACCAGATAGACTCCATGCCCAATGGATAGATATAGGCAATTGGTCATACTTTATCCAATAGGCAGATAACCCCACTGAGTCGCTAAATTGTTATACCAAATTCACCCTCAATATAAATTTTGGTAACTTATGCAAATTCTTCAGGCTCAAGCAGGTTGAAATGGTTTGAGGGCCAAGATTTGGAATTTCAGGGTACCACTCCTCTTTTCTGTAAATCCCCTATCCAAAAAAAAATCCAAGGAGTTAGTAAAAAATCATAAAAATCTAAAATAATGAGGTCGCAAGCCTATTTTAATGCAAATCAGGTGTGAGAGTTACGGATGGAATTAAGGTAGATCGTACCAGGGTTCATAATATCAAATTCAAGCCTAAAATGCTAAGGAGACAATGAAATGTAGAAAATTTAGGTTTTTTTGGCCTAAGCCACACAGGTTCAGTCAGGATAGTCGGGAACCACATCGCCAAAGAATCGTAGATAGATTTGGAATCGGAAAAATCAGGTATTTTTGTCCCAGACGGTCCATGGGACGTCAAGATAGCCGGGAACCCAAAAGCTGAAATTTCCACACTTAGAGGCAATTGGTCAAGTCAGATATTTTTGGTCCAAGCTGCACAGGTATACATGGGACATGAGTTCCTCAAAAATATGACTTGTCCAATTTGCAAAGTGGGTCAAGAGACATGTGGAGGAAGCAAAGGTCAACGGACCTCATGGCCTGGTCAACCCTGGGACATTCACGACATCAAAGTCTGAAATCACTGCACCAAGAGGGAATCAAAAAAATCAGAGTTGTCAGCCCAAGTCGTACAAGGAACATTAGGGACACCAAGACCCGAAATAGCTGAAATCACCGTACCAAGAGGGAATCGGAAAAAATAGAGGTTGTCGGCCCAAGTCACACAAGTGACATTCAGGACACCAAGACCCGAAATAGCTGAAATAGCCGCATACAAGGGAAAATTCAATGCCTAACCCTCCCAGACTTCAAACGGCCATAAATTTTGACTCAGAGTTCTGATTTTCATGAAAATTTGACTTTCTAGAATGAGCATGACATCCTCTATGCCACCAAAACATCTTCATCTCAATTCAATCTCTATTAAATCAATCAAATGTTTATGCCATGAATTTGATTTCTTAATTTTAATGAGGGAAAATATTTTAAAATAAAATAATCATCTTCATCTCTATTCAATCAGATGTTTATTACCGTTAAAGGATAGAAATGCCTGGCTGACCCAAAATAGCTTCTCGCACTTAGAAGGCCATAACTTTTGCATTTCTCAATGAAAACGCACAAAATTTATACCGTTGGAATTTTGGTTCTGATCCCAATGCACAAAATGAATAAATCTTGAATTTAATGAATAATCAATGGATATTTTTCTTAAAATGTGCCCAGTTCAGAATTGTGGTGTTATTTTTCAGTTAGGATGCATTCAATGAAGCATGGGCGGACATTTCTCACTACTATAAGTTATGGGACATAATGGGAGGCCTTTTTCAAGCAATATAAATCATTTTAATCTATTTATTACATCTTGCAAGTGGTGAGAGGACATATTTAAGGATTTCAATTTCTCCCTATCTCTCTCTCTCTCTTCTCAGATTTCTATAAATTGGAGTATTGGGCTCAATGTAAAGAGCGATAGTTATGAGTAGCAAAACTCTATCAAAACTATTTTGTGAAGAAAATGTGTTGTAGGCCCTTGTAGTGGACTCATTGCATGGTGATCCAGGCCCTTATTCCATAATAGATTGGATTGTGCATATCAATGAAGAAATAGATACAAGTTTGTGGATACTTCTTCCCTTGCTATGTTTGTTAACATTATTCTTTCCGTTTAAAACTTATTACAAATATATTGTGTCTACCTTATACTTTGTAGGGATTCATTCTCATTGTGAATGTATGTAATATTATTGTGAATGCATTTACTGGAATGTGGAGAACTGTTATCAACCCTTCTAGTATGCACTTTGTTTCTGTTTTTAAGATATTGGATACTATTATCACACTCTCCTTTTCTAGTGAATCACGGCTTTAGTGTAGGATTTTTTTCATGCACCCTCTCTCCTTGGTCCCTTGGAAAGTAAGATTAGGATAGATGATTTTTCTTGCATTATAGTAGATTGTGGCAGGTAGTTTAGGAGCAAGAACTAGATTTCTCAGGATATCTATCTCAGTTAGAAATGCCCACAACTTGGAGATAGTACCCATGTTATCCAATCACACAGTGAGATCAAGCACATACTTTGTGCAAATGGTAGGGGTGTTGTGATTAAGAGATAACAGTAACCAAGAAGGATAGAATATCATAACCATGCTTGGTAAATTCAAGAACCATCAGATGAGGCTAGACCAAGGAACCTGGAATGTGGAAAGGGTTCCTAGATGCTACAGACCTCTGTTAGGCACTTGTAACCACGTAAGAGCTTGGAACCTAGTTTTTATGGTTTCACACAAGTATCATTGGTCATCGTTTTTGGTATCTTGTATGTCACTAGGTGATCGTTGAATTCTCATATAACCTGCAAAGAAATGAAAACCTGCAAAACCCTCAAACTACATCAAATCTCAAAACTAAAAGATATAATATGGGAATTAGAATGATTGTGTGTAATTTTTTTTTTCCCTAGGAAGCCCTTATGGAAGAGCATTTGATAGCGTGTGATAGCTTGATGTAACAATGTAAATAGATGTGTTGATTGAAAATTTAACTTCCTCTTCCTACGAATTGTATACATAAAATGTAGTCTCTTTTCTCTTGAATGGATGCTAGATGGATGCCTTTAGTACTCTTATATGGATTTGGATGCAAGCTTAGGTGATGATAATATATTCTTAGAGATTTGTCCCTTATTTTGGTCACATAGCTTTGTATTTATATGATTCCCTTAGTTGAATTTCTTAATTGACAACATGAAGTCCAACCCCTAAAAAAAATAATATGCCCAAAAGATAAAATATGTTCAAAAATAGCAAGTAAGATAGAAATAGGTCAGGGGTTCCCAGAGGGGATGAAGGTGTGTTTAGGTGTTGGCTTCCTAGCTAGGTATTAGTGTTCGAAGTCATAAAATATTAATAAAATTAAGCATCAACTAGGTTGTATGGTTTAAAATACTATAAATAATACTAGAAACAACAAAAAAAGGCCAAATGTAGTTGTCAATTACTAGTTTTCTCGCTTAGGAATCATATGAATGCAAGTATGTTGTTAGGACCTAGAAAGGTAACCAAGTGCATGATTTTGTTTCTACATTTTCTCCCACTTTATGTTGTTGATTGAATACTCAATAACATAAAGAAGATATGATATTCATACCTGATAACCATGTAGTGTGTGATGGTGAAATGTATGATGAGAACACAAGTGAAAGCGTGAAGTGATAAAAATGAAGTGTGGAATCTAGGAAAGAGGAAGTGACCATAAGGGTGAAGTTTATGGTGTGTCACCATGTTGTACCTACTATTGTGCTTGATGTAGGGTTGTTTCTTGTTGTTGTGTATTAAGGAAGGACTTTCAAAATAAGAGTGAATTAGTAACCAAGGTCATGTATTATAAAAATATTGTCAAAAGTATGTAAAACATGTCAAAGTATATAAAAAGGAAAGTGTGCATCCAATATGTGAAGACTGAAAAGGATAGAAAATGTCCTAAAATACTATAGAACAAATTTTTTTGGGTGATCTCACACCAAGTGTGAGTTGTTTTGGCGATCTCATGCAAAGAATGAGTTTTTTGGGTGATGTCATGACAAGTGTGAGTATTTTGGGAGATCTCACTCCATGAAAGAAGAGGGTTGGGGGGAGATGTATAGTGTTACTCTCTTTCCATGAATGTTTATTGAATAAGCACCACTGCAGATGGTACATCCCATGTTGTTTTGTGTTTAGATTTGTATTGTATTGAGTTGAAATGGAGAAAGAATGTAATCTTCTTGTTGGAGGATTTTTCCTATAATGTTAAACATGATCTATGAACTGATGTGAATTATTCTACTATGAGAAAATAAAAGTAATCACCCCCTTGTTATATACACACAGGAAAGGTCACGAGTGCCTAGACACTAGTGCTTGTATCTGGATGGTGCATTTTTTTTCTGCACTAAGGTCCCAAATCATATTCTGGGCCATTTTTGTAACTGTAGAATGTGTTGATTATATAATATGCACATATTTTTTTGTATAGATCTTAGGTCTTGTATGGGATGACTGATTCACTCAATATATGTCCCCCACATGTTGGGTGCATGCGATGTGAGAATGTGTACCAAAGAGAGGAATGAATGTTGAACTAAACTTTGTAGCTCTCAGCTGTTATATGGGGTGGTTGATTCACCCAATGTATTCCCCCCACATGTTTGGGTGCATGGGACGTCGCTAGAATAATGTGTCCAAAAGAGAGGAATGACTGTTGAATTAAATATGTCCGTATAGGGGGAGGGGATATGCATGTAGAAACTAATGGAAAATAAAAAACAAAGTGATTATATGTATGTTTTAGTGAAAGGTAGCAACCATGTAATACAAAACATGAAAGTTTGCAAATAAGGGATCATGAAAAATAGGTTTCAGGCATGGGACATCACTCACAATGTCACGAGATAATCAAGGATGATATGGGCAAAACCAGACAAGTAGTGATCAAACAAGACATATGGCATATTGTGGAAATAATTGTATATAATGGAAAACAATATCAAACAAGATGTAACAGATAACCATGGTGGCAGATATATTGTGTAAGGAAAATTCTACACATGAATCACTTGCTAGCATGTTACCAAGATAAGAATTATGTCAAATCATCTATAGTTCAATGGAAATAAGTTTTCTAGAAAGTATAAGCAATGAATAATGAAACAATATCACCTTTGATGTCTAAGATTAAAAATTTAGATTCCCTCATATCCTTAGGGGGCCTTGTAAGAGGTTCAATGAAAAGCATCATTACTGCATGTAAAGACCAAACGAATGTGCATTTGTATATAGAAAATATATTTATATAATAAGTATCCATCTAACATTGGAAACAAGGTATACATGTAAGTATAATAAAGCAAGAATAAGTTGAACCAAGATATGCAATAAGTTGTGAATGAGTGAGAAGGAATGGTATGTAATATGAATAGGATAGGATTTTCTTTCTCCCGAGTGGAAGTATATGTAGAAGATCAGGTTCATTTATGAAAGACCCCTCAACAGTCAAGAATGAACCATAGAACAAGAGTGCACCATCGGGAAATAGTTTGAAAATGTACGCTTGAAAGATAGATCATGGATCATAGAGTATAGAGAGTGAATAAGGTGAGGTTTATTTCATATTTAGACCCTGATAAGTTGAGTATGAACCATTAAACTAGAGTGTGTCATACATTAATGAAGATACAATGTGTGTATCTACGGGTTTGTATTGATTGTTAAATTATTAGACATTGACCATGGAGTGTCAAGTACATGAGATAATTGAGACACTTGATAGCAATGTAAGGGGGAGAGAAAGTGTGATTCTTTCCAAGTGTGTAATAGATAGGGATCTATGGTGGTGTTTCAAATGTATCCTAGACATCAATGCAAGGAATAGTTTTCTTGACAAAAGTGATTGAACACTAAACTAGAGGTTGTGAAGGGCTCTTGAATGCTAGAAGATGAAAGAGCCCTCTAGAATTTGTTGATATTACTTAGTGAGGAACTTATTATTGGGGAGTGGTAATGCCATAGAATACATGATAGGAGGAGGTGTGTTGGACCGTTGTTTCAATGAAGTTTCTTAGGACACTCTTTAACTAACTGTAGAAGCAACATGAGTAACATGAAGATATGATTTTCATGTGACATACGTAAATCAGATTTAGGAACCCATTGATATGTAGCAGCATTTTTTAGTAGCAAATGAAATGAGACTATAATGTTTAAGGTGGCCAATTTTGTCATTTTAGAGCATAACAATCATTTTCATTATGTCCATTAAATCAATGATAATTGCAATATGGGTGACCTTCATATTTTGTAAGCTGATATGGAGGATAACAATTCAAGTAGATGGTAGTTGATAAATTTTTGCTTAAGAAGCTGAGGAAGAACATCTAATTGCTTAGCATTTAAGTAAAACTGGAGAGGTTCTGATAATGGTAAATTTTGAGGTGCATTGATGATAAAAGAGAAAAGAAGCTTAAAAAGAGTGAGTAAGATAGATAGAGGTAAAGCGCACCCATATGGGACAAGGGCGCCTTGACGCTAGTGTTATGGTTGGGCGCTAGTTTTAGGAGTCAAACAATATAAACAATAAAACGTTGATTCGGTTATAGGATGTAAATGACTATAAACAAAGCAAGATGCCAAAGGTAGTTATAAATTAATAGTTTTTCTCGCTTAGGAATCATATGAATGCAAGTATGTTGTTAGGACGTAGAAATGTACCTAAGTGCATGAATTTTGGTGTACAACCATAGTAATCATCATTCATTTCCAATGAATTAAGTTTCTTTAGGAGAAATAGTTTTATTCGCCAGAGTTTATCTGATACATAGTCTGTAGCTTCTCCTATAACACTTTTGTGGATTTCTCATTTGACACATTAAGAAAAATTAAATCTAATAGGCACAATCCGATATAACTCCTCGAATTCTTATTGATATTTTCCTAGTCCTATACGTTCATACCCATAAGCACAACTATATACATAACAATTGAATTATGTCTTTCTAGAACAAGATCTTCCATATTAAGCTTCTATAACACATAATGTTGGTAATTGAATTTTTCAATCTCAATTCTTGTGCTTCCATTCATTTTTATCTCTTCACACACATTCACCCACATATAACTCCCACTCAAAGAAAATCATATCAACATGGATAGAGAAACTCTAACACTTAGTAAATTTATAGAACCTAGCTCTAATACCAAACGAATTAAATTTGATAGAGTAAGAAAATGCATGAAAACAAATATTTCACGTAATCTTTAAGATAAATAGAAATAGAGAAGTGAAAAACATAATATAACACAATACACAAGATATATCTTGGGAATACCTTTTGAGTACAATCCAAGTGCAGTAGCTTATCTCCTTATTGTATTAACTCATATTTTACCATACAAAATGTACTATCATATTACATATCTAGCTATATGTAAGAACATAGCAAGTACATGTCGTAGTGGTATTACTAAATAATAAGTACCAAATCCATGGGCAAAGAATTCAAAACCATAATGACTCCCCATAAACATGATTTATTTAACCACCTATAATTAACATAGGCTAAAAATACCTATAGAAGAAACAGAACCCCTAACCACAAGGAAGCGTTCATTCTAAAAGAGTGTAACTTATAGAAAATATACAACACACTTTTTTTTTAACAAAATTATGAAAAACCCTCTATTTCATAGTGTTTTTTGTTCTCCGCTTTGGAGTTGTTTCTTGGTTGCCCCTTTTTTTTCGTTTTATATTAGGGTTTTCTAATCTACGATGCACCAATATACCCATGAGACTTCATAAGTAATATAATATTTTCCTGCATACCATGCACGTTTTATCTTGATCATTGGGTCCAATATTGTTGACGTGGAAGATGATAGTGTAGTACATCTCATTTTTGGCGTGATTGTATTGTAATTCTCACATGTGACGCTACCTTCTACATCATTAATTAATTTTGAGAAAATTGGACGAATACGAGAGCATGTAATAGAGAACCGTGACCAATAGTAGTTTGAATCCCTTATAAACTCGTGCAAAAAGATTAGCGGTTGTTGGGGAGCCAAGTTTAGCAGGAACCATGTAGAATGGCACGACTAAATAGGTACTCAACACCATTATGAGGTATGATAAATAATCTTTTTTTTGGCACTTAGTGACTTGTTTATCGTAAGCATTCTCCTGCATACACCACCAATGGTTTGTTTCCTCTAACAAAAATTAGGTAGTTACAGATGGGAATCATTAGCTTCCGCAATGGCAAAAATAGTTTAAGAGAGAGAGATGGATGTGGACATCCAAGAAGGGATGTGGTGTATTATCTAGTAGCGAGAATAGGCACTTCCCATGCTCATGAGAATAACTATTTGCCATGTATTTGCTCACGAGAATAACAATTTCCCACGCATTTTCTGTAAATGGCTATGATAACATAATATTGCTCTTTTGTATTCGTTTGATTTATCATGGTTCTAATATTTCTTTATGTGAAAAATCTATTACAGTTACTGATTATTAACCTCCTATCTTGTAAGATTATTTGATCAACAAATATTGGAAAATAACACAACTATAACTTCACAAATACAAACACATAAGTAATGCACAGAGAGGACGTAGTAAGGGTCCTCCTCCTAGGGGTCCCATCAAGACACCGGGGTGCGCCGAGAGCTCAGTCAGCAGGAGCCCGTCAGCAGAGACCTCAGCAGTCCATAGCTGGATCGTTAGGATTTGTAGCTCAGACATCTAGAGTACCATCTGGAGCCGCTTCCCACTGGAGGGGACCAGGTAGCTGTTATGGTTGTGGTGTTGTTTGACATCATTGGAGAGATTGCCCACAAAACCTTAACAAGGGTAAGATGCAGAGCTCAGAGCCTACTATTGGAGATATGGCACGGAGTCATCGGATCTACACAGCAATCGAGAATTGTCAGGCCGAGCACCAGAGTACTGTGATTGAGACGACAGGTAGTATTGGTGGTATTTCCACCTCTATATTATTTGATTCTGGTTCTTCCAATTCATTTATTACACCATCCTTAGTAGAGCGTTGCAGGTTGGTGGCAATTAGGCAAGGCCATAGTTGGGACGTTGAGATGGCTTTTGGAGCCAAAATTTCTGTAGACTCCTTAGTTAAGGAGTGTGTAGTGGATTTGGGACCCTTCACCACTACATCGGATCTTCGAATCCTTCCATTAGGAACTTATGGCGTCATTTTGGGTATGGAATGGTTGTCTGCTCACAGAGCTAGAGTGGACTGTTACCATAAGACTATTACTTGCATAGATGATCTTGGAACGGAGTTAGTGATATCAGGGGTTAAGAGACCCGTTTCTATTCGCACCATCTCCGCTATGTAGCTTAAACGGTGTGTGCGACGGGGTTGTCAGTTGTTTGTTGTTACAGTTAGTGACAAGTCAGAGAATGAGTCTAATAGACCATCCCTTGATGACCATTCCATCTTGAGGGAGTTTGCTGATGTGTTTCCAGGAGAGCTACCAGGGTTACCTCCCCCACGTGAGATAGATTTCCATATTGATCTCGTTCCGGGAGCAGAGCCTATCTCACGAGCACCGTATAGGATGACTACTCCCGAGCTATGTGAGCTCAAATTGCAGCTCGAGGGCCTCCTAGAGAAGGGCCTAATCCACCCTAGTGTATCCCCTTGGGCTGCACCAGTGATCTTCGTGAAGAAGAAGGATGGATCTCTTCGGTTGTGTATTGACTACCGTCAACTGAATAAAGTAACGATCAAGAATCGTTACCCCCTTCCATGCATTGATGATTTATTTGATCAGATGAAGGGGGCTACCATTTTCTCCAAGATAGATCTTAAGTCAGGGTACAATCAGCTCAAGATTGCGGAGACAGATAATCATAAGACCGCGTTCCGTACGAGGTATGGCCACTACGAGTTCACAGTAGTACCTTTGGGTTTGACGAATGCCCCTACAGTGTTTATGAGTTTGATGAATGGGGTATTCAGGACCTTCCTTGATCGCTTCGTGCTCATATTCCTTGACGACATTCTAGTTTACTCACGCACGCATGAGGAACACGAGGAGCATCTTCGTCAGGTTCTTTAGTGTCTCCGTGAGTAGCACCTTTACGGGAATTTGGAGAAATGTGCGTTCTTTCAGACTGAGGTGCAGTATTTGGGCCACATCATTTCTGGGGAAGGTATCGCAGTCGATCCTTCTAAGATTCGAGCCATCATGGATTGGCCAGCACCCACTAGTGTGACCGAGGTGCGTAGTTTCATGGGTCTAGCAGGGTATTACAGGAGGTTTTTTCAGGACTTTTCTTGGATTACGCACCCCATCACTTCACTTCAGTGGAAAGGGAAAAAGTTTATATGGTCAGATAGATGTGAACAGGCCTTCAGTACACTAAAGAAATGCCTCACGACAACACCTATTCTTGCAGTGCCGGACCCACAGGGCGAGTTCTACGTTTGTACAGATGCTTCTTTAGCAGGCCTTGGAGGAGTACTGATGCAAGGGGTTAGAGTTGTGGCTTTTGAGTCTCGCAAACTCAAGGATTATGAGCTTAATTATCCGAATCATGATCTTCATCTTGTATCAGTTGTACACGCCTTGGTCCGATGGAGGCATTTTCTTCTTGGTCGAAGATTCACACTCAGGACTGATCACTTGAGTCTTCGCCACCTCTTCACGCAGCCCAATCTAAATGCTCATCAGTGGCGTTGGATGGAGCTACTTTGTGAGTATGACATGGAGGTAGAGCATGTGAAGGGAAAGGAGAATGTGGTGGCAGATGCCTTGAGTAGACGGAGACATGTGGCTATGGCCACCACAGTGGGCACAGATTTGCGGGGCAGGGTCTTACAGCAGCTTCCTCAGGATAGTTTCTACCTTACAGCCAGAGCTGAGATTGAGTTTCAGAGACCTCTTGAGGGGAGATTTGATGGATTTTCATTAGAGGCAGATGGTCTTCTTAGACACAGAGGTCAGATATATGTTCCTAGAGATGGAGGCTTGAGACAGGAAATTTTGACAGAGGCCCACCGTGCACCTTACTCAGCCCATCCCAGGGTGAAGAAGATGCACGCTACCTTGAGACAGTTGTATTTTTGGAGAGGACTTCGGAGAGATGTAGCTTTGTTCGTGTCACGCTATTTAGAGTGTCAGAAGGTGAAGGCCGAACACCAACATCTAGCTGGCCTTCTCTATCCTCATGCCATACCAGAGTGGAAGTGGGACACCATTTCTATGGATTTCATTGTTGAGTTACCGACGTCGAGATACCACCACGACGCCATCATGGTCACGATGGATAAATTGACGAAAGTAGCTCATTTTTCCCCAGTAAAGACCACCTATACAGCTAGTGCTGTGGCACGAGTATATCTTGATGAGATTGTCAGATTACATGGGATTCCATAGAAAATCATTTGTGATTGCGATCCTTTGTACACTTCCCATTTCCGGACCACTATGCAACATGCTCTTGGGACAAGGATCAATTTCAGCAAAGAATGAGTTTTTTGGGTGATGTCATGACAAGTGTGAGTATTTTGGGAGATCTCACTCCATGAAAGAAGAGTGTTGGGGTGAGATGAATAGTGTTTACTCTCTTTCCATGAATGTTTATTGAATAAGCACCACTCCAGATGGTACATCCCATGTTGTTTTGTGTTTTAGATTTGTATTGTATTGAGTTGAAATGGAGAAAGAATGTAATCTTCTTGTTGGAGGATTTTTCCTATAATGTTAAACATGATCTATGAACTGATGTGAATTATTCTAATATGAGAAAATAAAGTAATCACCCCCTTGTTATATACACACAGGAAAGGTCACGAGTGCCTAGACACTAGTGCTTGTATCTGGATGGTGCATTTTTTTCTGCACTAAGGTCCCAAATCATATTCTGGGCCATTTTTGTAACTGTAGAATGTGTTGATTATATAATATGCACATATTTTTGTATAGATCTTAGGTTTTGTATGGGATGATTGATTCACTCAATATATGTCCCCCACATGTTGGGTGTATGCGATGTGAGAATGTGTACCAAAGAGAGGAATGAATGTTGAACTAAACTTTGTAGCTCTCAGCTGCTATATGGGGTGGTTGATTCACCCAATGTATTCCCCCCACATGTTGGGTGCATGGGATGTCGCTAGAATAATGTGTCCCAAAGAGAGGAACGACTGTTGAATTAAATTATGTCCGTATAGGGGAGGGGATATGCATGGTAGAAACTAATGGAAAATAAAAACAAAGTGGTTATATGTATGATTTAGTGAAAGGTAGCAAACATGTAATACAAAACATGAAAGTTTGCAAACAAGAGATCATGAAAAATAGGTTTCAGGAATGGGACATCACTCACAATGTCACAAGATAATCAAGGATGATATGGGCAAAACCAGACAAGCAATGATCAAACAAGACATATGGCATATTGTGGAAATAATTGTATATAATGGAAAACAATATCAAACAAGATGTAACAGATAACCATGGTGGCAGATATATTGTGCACGGAAAATTCTACACATGAATCACTTGCTAGCATGTTACAAAGATAATAATTATGTCAAATCATCTATAGTTCAATGGAAATTAGTTTGCTAGAAAGTAGAAGCAATGAATAATGAAACAATATCACCTCTGATGTCTAAGATTAAAAATGTAGATTCCCTCAGATCCTTAGGGGGACTTGTAATAGGTTCAATGAAAAGCATCATTACTGCATGTAAAAACCAAGGAACATACATTTGTATATAGAAAATATATTTATATAATAAGTATCCATCTAACATTGGAAACAAGGTATACATGTAAGTATAATAAAGCAAGAATAAGTTGAACCAAGATATGCAATAAGTTGTGAATGAGTGAGAAGGAATGGTATGCAATATGAATAGGATAGGATTTTTTTGCTCCTGAGTGGAAGTATATGTACAAGATCAGGTTCATTTATGAAAGACCTCTCAACAGTCAAGAATGAACCATAGAACAAGAGTGCACCATCGGGAAATAGTTTGAAAATGTACGCTTGAAAGATAGATCATGGATCATAGAGTATAGAGAGTGAATAAGGTGAGGTTTATTTCATATTTAGACCCTGATAAGTTGAGTATGAACCATTAAACTAGAGTGTGTCATACATTAATGAAGATACAATGTGTGTATCTACGGGTTTGTATTGATTGTTAAATTATTAGACATTGACCATGGAGTGTCAAGTACATGAGATAATTGAGACACTTGATAGCAATGTAAGGGGGGAGAGAAAGTGTGATTCTTTCCAAGTGTGTAAGAGATAGGGATCTATGGTGGTGTTTGAAATGTATCCCAGACATCAATGCAAGGAATAGTTTTCTTGACAAAAGTGATTGGACACTAAACTGGAGGTTGTGAACGGCTCTTGAATGCTGGAAGATGAAAGAGGCCCTCTAGAATTTGTTGATATTACTTAGTGAGGAACTTATTATTGGGGAGTGGTAATGCCATAGAATACTTGATAGGAGGATGTGTTGGACTGTTATTTCAATGAAGTTTCTTAGGACACTCTTAACTAACTGTAGAAGTAACATGAGTAATGATGAGATTATTTTCATGTGACATACCTAAATCAGATTTAGGAACCCATTGATATGTAGCAGCATTTTTTAGTAGCAAACGAAATGAGACTATAATGTTTAAGGTGGCCAATTTTGTCATTTTAGAGCATAACAATCATTTTAATTATGTCCATTAAATCAATGATAATTGCAATATGGGTGACCTTCATATTTTGTAAGTTGATATGGAGGATAACAATTCAAGTAGATGGTAGTTGATAAATTTTTGCTTAAGAAGCTGAGGAAGAATATCTAATTGCTTAGCATTTAAGTAAAACTAGAGAGGTTCCGATAATGGTAAATTTTGAGGTGCACTGATGATAAAAGAGAAAAGAAGCTTAAAAAGAGTGAGTAAGATAGATAGAGGTAAGGCGCACCCATACGAGACAAGGGCACCTTGACACTAGTGTTATGGTTGGGCGCTAGTTTTAGGAGTCAAACAATATAAACAATAAAACGTTGATTGGGTTATAGGATGTAAATGACTATAAACAAAGCAAAGATGCCAAAGGTAGTTATAAATTAATAGTTTTCTCGCTTAGGAATCATATGAATGCAAGTATGTTGTTAGGACGTAGAAATGTACCTAAGTGCATGAATTTTGGTGTACAACCATAGTAATCATCATTCATTTCCAATGAATTAAGTTTCTTTAGGAGAAATAGTTTATTCGCCAGAGTTTATCTGATACATAGTCTGTAGCTTCTCCTATAACACTTTTGTGGATTTCTCATTTGACACATTAAGAAAAATTAAATCTAATAGGCACAATCCGATATAACTCCTCGAATTCTTATTGATATTTTCCTAGTCCTATACCTTCATACCCATAAGCACAACTATATACATAACAATTGAATTATGTCTTTCTAGAACAAGATCTTCCATATTAAGCTTCTATAACACATAATGTTGGTAATTAAATTTTTCAATCTCAATTCTTGTGCTTCCATTCATTTTTATCTCTTCGCACACATTCACCCACATATAACTCCCACTCAAAGAAAATCATATCAACATGGATAGAGAGAAACTCTAACACTTAGTAAATTTATAGAACCTAGCTCTAATACCAAACGAATTAAATTTGATCGAGTAAGAAAATGAATGAAAACAATATTTCACGTAATCTTTAAGATAAATAGAAATAGAGAAGTGAAAAACATAATATAACACAATACACAAGATATATCTTGGGAATACCTTTTGGGTACAATCCAAGTGCAGTAGCTTATCTCCTTATTGTATTAACTCATATTTTACCATACAAAATGTACTATCATATTACATATTTAGCTATATGTAAGAACATAGCAAGTACATGTCGTAGTGGTATTACTAAATAATAAGTACCAAATCCATGGGCAAAGAATTCAAACCATAATGACTCCCCATAAACATGATTTATTTAACCACCTATAATTAACATAGGCTAAAAATACCTATAGAGGAAACAGAGCCCCTAACCACACGGAAGCGTTCATTCTAAAAGAGTGTAACTTATAGAAAATATACAACACACTTTTTTAAAAAAACTATGAAAAACCCTCTATTTCATAGTGTTTTTTGTTCTCCGCTTTGGAGTTGTTTCTTGGTTGCCCCTTTTTTTCGTTTTATATTAGGGTTTTCTAATCTACGATGCACCAATATACCCATGAGACTTCATAAGTAAATATAATATTTTCCTGCATACCATGCACGTTTTATCTTGATCATTGGGTCCAATATTGTTGACGTGGAAGATGATATTGTAGTACATCTCATTTTTGGCGTGATTGTATTGTAATTCTCACATGTGACGCTACCTTCTACATCATTAATTAATTTTGAGAAAATTGGACCAATACGAGAGCATGTAATAGAGAACCGTGACCAATAGTAGTTTGAATCCCTTATAAACTCGTGCAAAAAGATTAGCGGTTGTTGGGGAGCCAAGTTTAGCAGGAACCATGTAGAATGGCACGACTAAATAGGTACTCAACACCATTATGAGGTATGATAAATAATCTTTTTTTTGGCACTTAGTGACTTGTTTATCGTAAGCATTCTCCTGCATACACCACCAATGGTTTGTTTCCTCTAACAAAAATTAGGTAGTTACAGATGGGAATCATTAGCTTCTGCAATGGCAAAAATAGTTTAAGAGAGAGAGATGGATGTGGACATCCAAGAAGGGATGTGGTATATTATCTAGTAGCGAGAATAGGCACTTCCCATGCTCATGAGAATAACTATTTGCCATGTATTTGCTCACGAGAATAACAATTTCCCACGCATTTTCTGTAAATGGCTATGATAACATAATATTGCTCTTTTGTATTCGTTTGATTTATCATGGTTCTAATATTTCTTTATGTGAAAAATCTATTACAGTTACTGATTATTAACCTCCTATCTTGTAAGATTATTTGATCAACAAATATTGGAAAATAACACAACTATAACTTCACAAATACAAACACATAAAAAATACCCAACAAGGTGAACACAATATTTTCGGACAATTGTCCCTAGAAAAACCCCGTAGGGAAAACCAGTACTACAGATGAGAAATATATTAAACTTCAACAAATCAAGAGATACAAATAATGTTTGCCTCTTACTGGCAGAGCTCCGACAATCTCCTAATCCTCCTGCTGATATTCCTCCACTGCTATCTCCAACGCTATCACTGTGCCCTTGCTAACACTGCAAGACTACTTGCTAACACTGCAAGTTTCTCTAAAAACTTCCCTTTTACAAATGACCCAATGACCCCCTTATATACTACTCTCGTTGAAAATCAACGGCCGAGATTAATACAAATGAACGGCTGAGATTAAGGCAACTCAATAACCATCAACAACCTTGGTTATGAGGTGTCACCTAAAAGGAGTCAATATTAAATAACGATTATTTTTATCCTAACAATATTTGTTTGACAAAAAAAACTATTTTTCTAAATTCTAGGCCAGAACGAATAGCTGTCCAAACTACCCATAACTAATGCTGCTATATTCGGGTGAGGACAAACAACTGTCCAAGCTACTAAGA